>VZTH01004800.1:2350779-2448216 GCA_013397815.1 Aleadryas rufinucha | reverse complement strand
GGGCCGTGCCGCCGCCGCCGCCGAGCAGAGCTCGGTCCCGGTCCTGGTCCCGCTCCCGGTCCCGTTGAGTCCCGGCCCGACCCGCTCCCTCCTGCCGCCTTCCCGGCGCGGAGCCGCGGGGCGGGACCGGGCTGGCCACCTCCTCCCGCCCGCCCCCTGCCCCGGGACCCCGCGGTGCCCGGCGAGAGCGCAGCCCGGCCGGGGCTTCGCTCCCCGTGCCCTGCTCAGGTGCCCGAGAGCTTGCCCTTCTCCTAAAGGGACGCGGCGGAAGGCGTCTGGGCGAATTTTGGAGCCGGGGTCCGCAGCAAGGGCGTGCTTTACTGAGGGATGGACCTGCTCCTGCCTGGAGGCGAAGCGGGGAGCTGGGAGCCCGGCGCGCTGCTGCTGCGGCCGAGCGCGGGGAGATGCCTCTGCCGGCGCTGCTTGCCCAGCAGATAGAAAGTTGTCACTTAACAGTTGAAAAAAATTATCAAAGCAGAGATGATTTTAAGAAGGGGGAGTTTTAAAAATATATCTATCTTTAAATAAACTGCCTTAAACCTGAGATGAAGGAGTGTGGGTAAGCGGGGAGGAAGCTGGAAAGGAGACTAATACTGTGAAGCGTTCTTCTCCAGGGACCATCGCCAGTAGGCACAGCACGATGGCCAGGGCACGGCTACAAACCCATCTCTGCGATGTGGCTTCCCTTGAGATCTGAGATCACGTCTCTGAGGCACAGTTCGTTCTCCTCAGACTGTAGTCACTGGGGTACGAGTGATACCGGTGGATCTTCTCTCTGGAAGCTGGGCTGTGCCCACCACCCACTCTGGCACAGCAAGTGGGGCTTGCAGGGAGTTGCCAGGAGGGTGCAGGAAGCTCAGCAGCAGGGCTGAGGTTTCCCTTCTCTGCACATACGAGTTATGGCCCTAGCAGGAGGTGGCAAAGTGCTCTTCCCCTTTATGCACCCACTGGTCAGGCTGGCCATAGGCTGGCTTGTATGTGAGCAAGTAAAAGAGGAGATACCACGGAGAGCAGAGCTTATTTACTTATTTTTAAGAATTTGCTTAAGAAGTATGCGCTGGGACTTGGGCTGCCTGGATCATCTCTCCTGCCTGCAGCTTTGCAGGCTAATCTCTTTGTGAGTGAGAGTGGTAGGAGGGAGAGTAATAGGGACGGGTAGAAAGCCCTCATACCCATCAGGTGTGAGGGGTGTGACAGTACCATCTTTAGCCTGGCTGGGGATGGTGAAAGTGCCCATACAGGGTTTGATGGGTACTAATCAGCACCACTGCCTTTAACCAAGGCTGTGACTGCCCCATGGCGGCTCTGTGGATGGCACTGGAAGAGTGGGATGAGTCACTGCCTAGTCCCTAGGGCGACACATTCACACGTGACCCCGCTGGAGGATATAGCTGCCGGGCTATTAGACCAAATGACCCGTGAAGGGCTCTACAGCCCCTTTGTTCCCTTGGGAGCCCCAGAATGGTGTGACTTGGACTACATTTGCCATGCTTACATTATATTTGTACAGTTGAACTTCTGCTGTCATCCGAACCGTATTGCTCACTTTTGGGGAAATGCACTTGCTAACCGTGCCTGGGGCAGTCAAGGAAGGGGAGAAGCCCTCCTGCCCATGTCCAGCAGAGGCTTTTTAGCTGTGAGCTTGGAAGAGTCCAACACGCCCACACTTGTGTGGCTAAAGCCAGAGGGGAAAGCACACACCGTGATGCTTGTCCTGACAAGTGAGGGCTGTGCGAATCGCAGGCTGGCTGCGTATCCCGGCGAGCATGACTCCTCACAGGGGGGCTGGCAGAGAGATGGAGGCATTTTAACTTCCTTTTAGCGGGTTTTAAATGCAGTTTGTTTGTGGGCAATTCCTGAAGGACTGTGGCTGGCTCACATTGGCTCTAGGCTGATGGGGCCACAAGGCACAACAGCAACAGGCTTTGCTGCTGGCAGCTGTTCGCTGTAGCAGCTAACCACAGATCGATAAAGAGACACTGCCTGGCCCTCCTCGAAGATAAGGGAGATGCAGCAGGGGGAATGCACTGCTTTAACCACAAAATCACTGTTGTTCTGCTTCTCATTTTTATCTTCCAGTGTTGAAACCTTCCCTGTTGCCTTGCCTTGTCTGCCTGGTTCTGTCTCCCTTGTGAAACTTGCTTCCTGCTTTTAATTATTTGTATCTCATTTCTTAATATTATTCTGACTCCAGAAAAAGAATAATCATAGGCTCACAGAATCATAGACTGGTTTGGGTTGGAGAGACCTTAAAATTCATCTAGTTCCAATCTGGCCTTAAACACTTCCAGGGATGGGGCATCCACAGTTTTTCTGGCCAACCTGTTTCAGTGCCTCACCACCCTTACAATATCTTCCTAATATCTAATCTAAACCTACCCTCTTTCAGTGTAAAGGCATTCCTCCTTGTCCTGTCACTATGTGCCCTTGTAAAAAGTCTCTCTCTGTCTTCCTTGTAGGCCTCTTTAGGCACTGGAAGGCTTCTATAAGGTGTTCATGGAAGTTTCTCTAGTCCGAATATAATTCTCCAAAAATAATATAGTTGTAAATGCTGCTGCTCTATTGAAGTTCATTATCTTAAGTGCTCCCTCCCAACCTCCTTCCCAGAATGGCTCCCTTCACACCTCCTTGTCTGGTTTTCCCAGGACTGGAAGCTCTTTGGGGAAGGGACTTAATGACTTTCTTGTGTTTGCTCTGCAGCAGAGGTCTTGTGGAGCAAGATAATAATCCGTGTGATCATTTAATTTAGAATAGATTGCACCACACACAGAGGCAAGGCTGAATTAAAATTGCATTGCAATCTGATTGTATTTGCGATGATTTTTTTTAACAGTACAACTTCTTTAATACAGTGCTTAGTGCAATGTCTCTCTCATAAAATCCTCTCCTTCTTCCTACCCCAAAATCAAGTGTGTGGTGTATATTTGCCCCTGTTAAACATTGAACATGTTGCAGGCCTTGGCTGTGACAACACGGTATCACTGGAGCATGGCAGAGAAACAGGTCAGTAGTAAGTTGTTATAACCTCAAAATGAAAGAATATGCCAACAGGTTTCATTGCTCAAACTCCTGGTTCTCTGACCCCTTCACAGGCTTTCTGCCTCATGTGCAGAAAGTGGATAGATGCCATGGTTCCCAAACCTGGTTCATTCCCAGCCTGTTTCTTTGCCCTCACCTCCAACACCAACTCCTTTATTCTTCTTTTCAGTCCTGTGTCCTCCAACTCTTTGGTAAAGATTTCAAATAACTTGGATAAATGCCAGTGTTCCCTCTTAGTATTTCCCCACCTCCTTGCCCATCAGTCCCGATGTTCCTCCATGCTGTTTGTCCAGCGAGGGTTGGTGCACTCCTGTTCCCTTGTGCATCTCTCCAGCCCGTGCTCCTGTGTCTTCCTTTGGTTTCCAGCCACAGTCTCAGCATCCGGTCCCAAACCTGTTTGTCCTTCCCTACTACTGCTGATTCCCAAGCTCCTCACTCTTCACTTTGCCATCTCTGGATGGGTTGCTGTGCCTTTCACTCCTGCGGCTTAAAGGATTGTTTGCAGATGGTATTTATTGTGCTTTCACACCACAGTTGCTGTCACTACAGCCAGTATTTGAGGTGCAGTGTCCAAAATGTGCCACTCAGGTGGAATAAATCTTCCATCCTTCATCCTGCAAGCCAGGGTGCCCTTGTGACAGTATTGTTAAAATACTCTGTGTCCATGGGGTTTTTCAATACCTGGCTGCATAAAGCCCTAATTTGACCTCATGGCTGACCCTGTTTGGAGCAGGATGCTGGACTAGACACCTCCTGGGCACTCTCCCCAAGATGAGTTATCCTATGCTGACATGAAAATAACCTTGCCTGCTGGATGTGAAGTAAACAGAACTTTTCTGGCTGGCACAACCTGCAGACCCCCAACGAAACTTTAATTCATACCCATGCCATCTAAGCAGGATATGCCTGTTTGGCCTCGGTAGCTTTAAATTTTTTTACAAAACTCACCCGTTTTCACAGTGGTGGCAAAAATGGAACTCAGTCAGCTTCAGGATTATCTATGCACAGCAGCTTGCAGAATCAGTACAGACTCCTTGCAGAAGCTACCACAGCTCATGTCAGATAAGATTCACAAGAGATTCAGATCCTGCTGATATTGATTCCCTTCTGCCCAGCCTTTACCCTCCTTGTTCCCACTTCCAGCAGTACGGAAAGAGGTGGCACATCCCAAACCTGCACAGCCCACAGGGATATGAGCTTAGCCTGCAGGGAATTTTTGCCATGCAAATCACATCTGCAATGGATTTTATACAGCAAAACATTATGACTCCAAGGGTGGGTGGTAGCATAACAACTCTCTCATCTGCTGGTTAGGTATTAGACTGGAACTTACAGGTCTAAGTCCTTTTTCTGCTTTACCTCAGGCAAAATCTGGTGTAGAGAAGCTCTCTCTATTTGGCAGAACTGTGACTTCAGGCACTGTATCCCATAAAGCCGGCTGATCGGATAAAGCCAGCATCCTGCAAAATTCCTCTCTAAAATTACTGGTTTGATCCTGTTTCGCTTTAATTGAATTTTGGTCATGTTAGAACACCAGTTTTGCAGGGTTTCACTGGAAGGATGGATCCTGCCACTGTTTTGTTCTGCATCAGTACTGGGCAATTGGTGCTACTCGTGAGGAGAGGAGATGGGGGTTTTAGAATGAGGAGGGTGACTTCTGCAGGGATGCTTGACAGAGGAAGGGCTGTGGAGAGGGCTGGGGGATTGTACTGCCGTACCTCACCTTGTGGTGTCTGCCCACAACCTTCACACTGCACCATGCAGAGGGAGTCCAAGGGACTCATCCGGGTGGAGCAATTTCAGGAGATAAGAGAGGGAAAATATCCATGTGAGAAAAAGGGCATCAATTTTCAAAAGTGCCATTACGCTTTTCAGAGTAACCCACTCACATTTTCACACCAAGAAGCCGTGGAGCAGCAGGGCTGTCATTACCTCTGTCCCTCCTTCCTTCCTTCCCTGGAAAATGAACCTGTCTGCTCTGTGAGGAACTGTGCTGCTGGGGCTCTTGCCATGCCCCTCTGTGAGGCACAGCCCTTCAGTAGCTGGTAGAGGTTGTAAAATCGTTTATCAAAGTGGCCCTAAATCTCAGAGAGGCTGGTGATGGTTCAGCACCTGCCACAGACACATCTGGGGGCAGGAAGGGGCGTGTTCCTTTCCTTCTGCACCACGGGACAGCTCGGCACTACTGGAAGGGAGCAAAGCACCCTGGAGGCAAGGCTGGTTGTGGGAACAGTTGCTCAATTTGAACAGGAGGAGGGGTTCTCTGAGCCAAACCCAAATGCTAAAGCTATATTATCTTCTCAAGCCAGGGCCCTTCCTTCTCCCTTTTCTCCCAATCACCTCAGCCTGAGGATCCTCAGCAAACAGGATCCCTCCTTAGCAACAGTCTGCCACAGCACCAGCTCTTTCTGTGGTGCCCGTGCCCCTCTTCTTCCCTCACACCACCTCCATCCTGAAGGGCTTTTGAGGTCTTGGCATCATCAGTACTGACGCTTTTTATTGTACATCTGGGATTCCTGCTCCAACCTGGCTGTCTGGCTCAGGGGTGTTCTCACAGCTGGTGACAGGAATACGCTCATCTCACAGCTAGCAGGCATCTTTAATCCTCTGCTCCTGTCCGAGGCAAGAGGCCGTGTGCACACGTGTGCCTGCAGGTGAGTTGAAAGGGGTGTTCATGGCTCCCTCCTGTCACTGACTGGTCTCCAGCCTCATTGTCTATCCAGAGTTACCTCTCACTTTGTGTGGCACAGTGTTGTCACCCCACAGACTGTTTTCACCAGGCAGTGGCACTGGCCACCTCTCCTTTTCCAGCTGCGGTGTGACTGAGCAGCAGACATCTGTGTCCCTGGGGAGGATGCTCCCTGGGGAGATACCATGCTTCCTAAATGGGCTTGGACAGTCCCAATAGCCTCTGACTGAGATTCCCATGTATCCCACAACACACACCAAACACTTAAGTCTCACTCAGCAGTGTTGCCTCTGCCAAATTTTGACTTTCTAGCCCTGAGGCATAACCCATGAGTAGAGCAAAAACATTCCAGGACACTTAGTTTCTATTTTAAGAAAGACAGCAGAAGATTCCATTTCCGCTTTTTTTTTCAGAAATTAGTTGTTCCAGGAGCCTGAGCTGCTGCCTTTTTGTTCCTCATGCTGCTAGTTTGTGTGGGGCTTGGGGTAATGCCATCCTCTTTAGGTTTGCTGCTACTCCCCCTGTCAGACTTGGGTCACTGGGCTCAAAGTTTTTTCCACAGTATGATTGAGATGGTTCAATTGCACGAGTCATGTTTCCTTCAAAGAGCAATGAAGCTAAAAACATCTCAACCACTTTTACTTAAAAGCGCTGGAACATGGAGCTGAGGCAAGACCGACAAAATTATAGCTCGAACAGTGAGCCAAGAAATTAGGCTGCATTCTGGTACTCTTCATCACAGCTTTCAGAGGTACTTCAACTGCTATATACAGACACACCATGAAGTGATATCAAGTGAAAATTGTTGGGGTGGATGCAGCATTTATGCATTTCCTTGGCTGTGAACTGAAGTCTCTCTGCTTTCTGTCTGCCTTGAAGTTATAACTCCTCCAGACCTCCCCTTTCTCTCCTTCACCCCCTCAAATACCTGCCCTCAGTCTTACTCATCTGCTTGCCTCTGTGAACTTTGCTTTACCTATGGTTTCTTGTGAACTTTTCAATGCCAACCTCTATTCTGGGCTGTCTGCTGGGACAGAAAATGTTGAGAACTGCTGCTGCCTCCGTGGTTTCCTCCCCTGCATCCCTGAAGCGCACTAGCGGACGCGTAGCAGTGTGAGGTGTTGCTCAGAACAGCATCTTCCTGTCTCACTGCCATTTACATGCTGCTCAGGTTTTAAAACCTCACACTAAGTGCTTTCTCCTGAAGAAGCAAACAACAGCTTCATCAGAGTCATCTGCAGTGCACTCGCAGTCGCACAAGTGTTATGTAGCTCCAGGCTAATTTATTTATTTCTATTAAGCTGAGCCCCTGAAAGCCAGAAATCAGAAGTTCCTGTGTGCAGTTATTTTTAACTTTGGGGCCATTTTCTCCCAGGACTTAGCTGTGGAGCAAGTACCGTGGGCCCAGGGCTGTGGTGCCAAGGTAGCTGGGCCACCACAGCTCCTTGGAGTGGTTCCTTGTGGCTGGTGGCTGGTGACAAGGAGCAAAGTGGTTTTGTGAGGGAATGTCTCACCATGGAAAATGCCCAAAAGCCAAGAGCCCAGAGCATCTGGCTTGCTAGACCTGATGAATGACAGATATTCTTTCAAACATCTGAAAGCCTGTAATACTTTCACTGTCCTCCTCCTGCAGCAACATTTACTGATCGTTTGCCCAGCACCACTGCAGAAGGTATGACCTTCTTCTTCTTCACTCCTTTTAATTATGCTGCACATAGCAACTTTCCATGCCTGTGGCCTGATTCCTGCTGAACATTTTCAAAAGTGTTAAACTGGAACTAGAACACAGGGGAACAAAAAGCCTTTGTTGAAACCCTGCCTCTTAAAATGGAAATCTCCTGTGGTTTAGAGCTCATACTCAAAATTTGACAGGGAATTCCTGCTGGAGGAGCCCTCTTCTGCTCATGTAGGGGTTAGTCTGATGTGTCCAATCCAGAGCTGAGGTTGCACATACAGGTAAGAGCTCATGGACAGGTTTGGGGACTGAGTGCTCTGACCAGCTCTGAGGGTCTGTGGGCCCTGCTGAGCTCCTGTGCGGTAGCAGGACCGGTCACTTGCCTTACTTCAACATCCAGGAGAGCCAGCTGAGATGAGCACCATCCTGAGCTGGGCACTGGGCATACCTGGAATAACAGGAACCTGTTTCCCTGTAGGCAGGCAAGGCCTACAGCATGGGATGACTGCAGCTGGAGTGGCAGAGACTTTGTTCCTGCTGGTGGAAGGGCTGGTGAGGGAGATGGGGGGCACAGGAGGCTGTCACAAGGCACGTGGGATATCAGTGACAGAGCAGTGATAGCAGCCCACAGGTCTGTCTGTGGGATGTGAAGGGACAAGGTGTTGCTGCCCAGAGCGAGAATGGATGCACAATGACTCTGGAAAAGTATTTGAAAAGAGATTTTCCATGTAGTAGGTGCTCTGTGGTGTTTGATACAACCTCCTGTCTTCATCCCTCCTGCCAGTGGCAAGGCTGGATTGTGTCCCACAGCAGTGGGTGGCCCTGGAGCAGCATCTCCCCATTCCTTCTTGGAGCAGCGCCTCTGCCTGGTGCTGGTGGTGGCGGACAAAGCTGCAGCACGTGGCTGCAAACCGGGGCACTGGGAGGGTCTGGGCACCCCCAGCCCCACACCCCATGGACAGCCTGGCCCCATGTGGGAGCTGTGCTCCCGGGAACAGCCTCTGCTGTATCCTGGCAGCTGCCCTACGGCAAACCCGAGCCCTTTGGGTGGCAGCATGGTGATANGGGAATTCCTGCTGGAGGAGCCCTCTTCTGCTCATGTAGGGGTTAGTCTGATGTGTCCAATCCAGAGCTGAGGTTGCACATACAGGTAAGAGCTCATGGACAGGTTTGGGGACTGAGTGCTCTGACCAGCTCTGAGGGTCTGTGGGCCCTGCTGAGCTCCTGTGCGGTAGCAGGACCGGTCACTTGCCTTACTTCAACATCCAGGAGAGCCAGCTGAGATGAGCACCATCCTGAGCTGGGCACTGGGCATACCTGGAATAACAGGAACCTGTTTCCCTGTAGGCAGGCAAGGCCTACAGCATGGGATGACTGCAGCTGGAGTGGCAGAGACTTTGTTCCTGCTGGTGGAAGGGCTGGTGAGGGAGATGGGGGGCACAGGAGGCTGTCACAAGGCACGTGGGATATCAGTGACAGAGCAGTGATAGCAGCCCACAGGTCTGTCTGTGGGATGTGAAGGGACAAGGTGTTGCTGCCCAGAGCGAGAATGGATGCACAATGACTCTGGAAAAGTATTTGAAAAGAGATTTTCCATGTAGTAGGTGCTCTGTGGTGTTTGATACAACCTCCTGTCTTCATCCCTCCTGCCAGTGGCAAGGCTGGATTGTGTCCCACAGCAGTGGGTGGCCCTGGAGCAGCATCTCCCCATTCCTTCTTGGAGCAGCGCCTCTGCCTGGTGCTGGTGGTGGCGGACAAAGCTGCAGCACGTGGCTGCAAACCGGGGCACTGGGAGGGTCTGGGCACCCCCAGCCCCACACCCCATGGACAGCCTGGCCCCATGTGGGAGCTGTGCTCCCGGGAACAGCCTCTGCTGTATCCTGGCAGCTGCCCTACGGCAAACCCGAGCCCTTTGGGTGGCAGCATGGTGATAACCCCTGTGTCTCAGCCAGAGAGGCAACTCAGAAAATTCAGAAATACAGAAGAGGTTCAAAATCCTGCTCGTGACCAACGCCCCAAGGAAAGAAAGCAGTATCCTGCATTGGTTCCCCTGTCTAACACAGCTGTGTACAGTCTTCTGACTCATATAAACACCACGTGGTTTTTTTTAAAATCGATACCTAACTTCTTGCTAGCAACGATAACGGTGTGGCAGTGAGTCACACAGGATAATGATGGTGTTTAAAAAACAATCTTTGTCAGTGCTGAGTGTTCTCCCTTTTAATTTCGCTGTCTTAATATGAGGGAAGATTAATGACACTGAATATCCTTGAAGAGAGGCTTTCTCAGGAAGGGGCTCTGTATGCACAGCTCTTAAGAGGTTATCACTGGATTGTGGTGAGGGGTGTTTTTTTCACTGCTGTGTTGTGGTTCAACCCCAGCCAAAACTAAACCCCACACAGCCATTCACTCTCTTCTCCCCAGTGGAATGGGGAGAGAATCAGAAGAAAAAACAGCAAGAGAATTCATGGGTTAAGATAAAGACAGTTTAATAGGTAAAGCAAATGCTGCATATGCAAGCAAAGCAAAACAAGGAATTAATTCACCCCTTCCCATGGACAGGCAGGTGTTCAGTAATCCCCACGAAAACAGGGATCCATCACATGTTTTGGGAAGATGAACACTGTGACTCCTAATGGCTCCCCTTCCTCCTTCTTCTCCTGGCTTTATATGCTGAGCATGATGTAATGTGGTCTGGAATAACCCTGTGGTCAGTTGGGGTCAGCTGTCCCAGATGTGCCCCCTCCCAACCCACTCACTGGCGGGGTGGTGTGAGAGTCAGGAAAGGCCTCGACTCAGTGTAACAGCTGCTCAGCAAGAATTTAAACATCCCAGCGTTATCAACACTGTTTCCAGCACAAATCCAAAATACAGTTCCCTACCAGCTACTGTGAAGAAAATTAACTGTACCCCAGTCAAAACCAGCACGTGCCAATAATGCATGTTCCTGCGCTGGTCTGGCTACTCACAAACTTTCACTGTGGTTGGTCTCTGCTGTACATAACTTCAAGCTTTTTTGGTTCTTTCAGAACCAGCCCCCTCTGTAACATGAGGTGCCTGAAGAGCTGCTCATCCCACAGGCTTGTCCACTTGACTTTCCCCAGCAGTCTGCAGATCAGCCAGCCCTCCTAGGAGGTCATAAAATCATAGAATGGTTGCAAGGGACCTTAAAGATCATCTAGTTTCCCAAGCCCAAGCCCCATGTCCAATTCAGTTTCTCCTCTGGAGTCGTGTGATTGCAGTTTCACTCCAAAAGGCAGAAATAAGCAAGTAAAAATGCTAGTTCTGTGTGGTTTTGCCTTTGGCACAGGAGAAACACAAAATGGTATTAATGCTTCTCAGTGCCTGCCCCCTTGCCTTGTGCTTGTGTTACTGTTCCAAGCAAGATGTGGAGTAGCTATAGTGTGTTTGCTTTGAGGAGCTTTGTGTTTATGGGATGAACGTGTTAGTCAAAGGAAAGAAACTTTCAGATATCCAGAAAAAAGCGCCAATATCAATTAACTATAAATATATCCCAACAAGTCAGGCAAGCTACCAAATGCAGTGAGAGAACTAGTTGTTTTTCTAACCTTTTCTCTTTCAATGCAGAACACGAATCTTCTCAGTCCCTCATTAGAGATATCTGTGTCTGAGTTTGTTCCAGTGTGCCTTCTGGGAGGGGGTCAGAGCTCCCTCACACCAGTGACACAGCTGTCACACCATCGCTCTGCAGCTGTGCAGGAGACCTGGGGCACAGCTGGGGTAGAGGCCATGGGTTGTCCTGCAGCCCAGCCTGGCATTGTCACACCCTACACTACACCAGAGTAGAAGGCTGGCTGTATCCCCATTGCTTTATTTCTTGGGTGGTTTTTTTAGTTTTTTCCATTTTTTTCCCCCTCACAATGGAAGTTTCACATGAGCTGTTCCTTCAGTAAAACAAAAGGCTATGAAACTTTTAAATGTCCAGAGTTTATTGCAGTGCTGTGCAAGACTGGTCTTCATTCTGGGAGGGATTGAAGAGAACTAAACTGCTGTTACTCACCTTGCTTGCCAGCTGCTCTTGTCTCAATGGGTCAGTGCTTGTCAGTGTGGACCAACCTCAGTAATTAATTCCTTGCCTAAGCCTTCCTTGGGATACTAAATATTTCCATAAAAATTCTTGCCGTCTGTATGCTTCCCTACAGATTCTGAAAGTATGCCAACATATTAGAGGGAAAGTTTAAATTATTTCAAGCACTAAGGACATTTGCAGTAAAGGAAATACAAGCTTTGGCGCATAGGAGTGAAGGGTGGTCTCCTGTCATTTGCTGACATGGATTTGTAATGACAGAAAAGGGGAGACATTGCTTTGGAGAACTCCCCATGAAGTTTTAGAAACCACAGGAGGTGTAGTTGATAAAGATCTCAAATATATATTAGGTTCAGGAGAGGCTCCTCCACAGGGGGAAAATGGGATTAAGCTGCCATGCAGCAGCTGCTGACCTATTCCTGTTGCAGTCAGAAAGAGGCGCTGGTGCTTTGGTCCTGTCTGGGATGGGGCTGGATGTGAGGCTGGACTTTGCCACACCAGCAGGCTCAAGGTGGAGCTTGCCCCATGAGCTCATGGCACTTTGCTGCTGCCCTGTTGGGTTTTTTGCTGGAAGAGAAAGCTGCTGACTCTCCCCAGACCTCCAACCAGCACATACCTCACATGGGCAACTGGGGAATTAAAGCTCTGGGTTCAATGCCCACATCAAACTAAGATCATTCCCATAGGTTGGCCTTATAAGTCTATAGCTGTTTTGGCTGGAGGATAGTTCAAGAGTAGGTGCAAAAGGAGAGGTGTTTCTTGGTGGCCTTTCCCAAAGAGTCCACTCCAGAGCATACTCAGTCATATTTTTTAGACAAATGCTTTCAAGATCAGGCCTTACAGGGTCCATGGCTTATGAACCATGCCTGTAGCTGACATATGTGTGCTTGCCACCCTTGAGTCCCTGCAGACATCCTAACTCCAGACACTCAAGAGAGAGAAGGTGCAGAGGGCACCAAGAGGAGCAGCAGCTCTGCAGTACCAGCATCAGTGCCAGGAACTTAGGAGGATGCCAGTACCTAAATTTCTTTGGTGTTTATTCAAACATCACTCCAGGCTGGTGCAGGATGGTTTCGTAACATTTTTCTGTCTCACACATAATTGCAGGCTAATGGCCTTGTTAAAATACTTGGGCTTATGATCTGATTTTCTCCTAAGCAGCTGTTTATACATTTTATTAATGGTTACTAATTAAGTCGCTTGAATGAAGTCCTTTGGAGACTGTCCAAAGACATAAACCCAAATAAGCCTGGGCACTGCGATGAAACACAGTCACTAAAATATCTTCCCAAAAGCCCTATAGACAGATTAAAAGTGGACCAAAGAAAGGTCTGATGAAAAGGGGTGGGTGGGAAAATATATGGGTTTGGGTAGGTGTCATCTAAAACCTATGGGAAGTGTGGAGAGGAAACAGAATTTAAATGCCTTGAACTTCCTTTTATGCATGAGATCTTAAACTTTGCAGCTTGTATTTATGGTCAGCTCAGGTTGCTAATGCAGTTCTGAGCCAAGGGGCACTTGGGAGACCTCAGCCCTGAGCTGTCACACCACAGCCTGTGAAGGCCACAGAGCATCCTGGAAGCCATGAGCAGCTCTGAAGTCAAGCTATTGACCTCAGCGTGCTGGATTATAAATCCCCTTGGAGGCAAGACTGTCTGGCTTTAAAAGGAGCTTGTGAAGGCAAGAGACAAAAAATTAAGAGCAGGAAAATTAAGAGCAGGTGAAGTTTTGGTGCACTGTTAAGCCTGGGGAAGGAGGCGGTGAGTGCTGTGAGCAGCACAAGCTATGTTTGCTGTCAGGACTGAAGGAGCCCCTGTTATGGCTGTGCCTGGACACCCCAAACCAACCCAGGCTTTGCCCAAGCTCCTGTCCTGTAGCTTGTTTGGCAGCATGATGGGATGAATGCATCAGAGGAGAGGTAGATTGAGAATTGGAATGAAGAAAAAATGTAATTTGACTGATGTTGGAGAACTGGCAGCTGGCAAGCCCATCCTCCAAGGCAGTGGTCACTTTCTGAAAGTTTGGAAAAGCTGCCCTTGGGCAGCCTGGCACAAGCCTCTCCAGGCAGGACTCAAAGCACAGGCCTTGGGCAGGGCTGCCACAAGTGTTCAGGGCTCAGCTGTGCGACTGACTTAGCAGAGACATGCTAACAACTTTCCTTCTGTGAGGCTTCGAGGGAATTTCAAGACCCAAGAAAACACAAGTAGCTGCGAACTTTAGAGGTGCCTTGTCAGCTCGCTTAAGGCCAGGACTTAGGCAAAGGCAAAGCAGCTGCTGCCCAAGTCCCTGGGGCAGGCTGAGCTCCCGTGGGCTGCAGAGCTGCTCTCTGCTGCGAGCTGGGGTGGGCACAGAGGTGCCACAAAGCCCAGAGCTTCATGAAATGGGGTGTGCAGGTCGTAAATTTCAGAGGGTGAGGATCTGTTGGGCTGAGAGACTTTTTTTCCTCCCATCTTGAACTATCCTCACTAAAGCCATGAGCTTGCAGATGCTTCTCCACTCTTCTTTTCCCAGCAAAACATCAGAGTGGTCTCCTTATGGCTTATTTCCACTACAGGGAATACAGGAAGGGTTGTCTCCCTCCCTGTAACTGCTACACTGGGAACTGGAAATGCATTTGCAGACAGGTGCAGCTGGCTGCAGTTCGGTGGCATGCTCGTTTATGCTTAGTTCAGAGAATAGCTTTTATAATAATTTCCTAAATTCTCTCTGTAATAGCAATATCTGCTGGAGTGGGAATTGTGAGAGCTGTTGCTTGTTGCTTTCATGGCTTGGTGGCCTGGCTGTTCCTGCCAAGGGGGCTGTGCTGGTGTGTGACCAGCACCTTCATGCTTGCTGGTTCAGGTACGGTCCTAGGAGGGTCTGGGTTATGATGGCTTTCCTGGGGTTCAGACAGGGAATGAGAAATCCTGGGGTTTGTCTGAAATGCTGCCATTCATCTGCAGAGGAGGCAAGTTGCTTTTATCACTCAGTGCTTCTCTTAATGCTACAGGCCTCCAAAATCATGCAAGAAAAAAAAAAAGGAGGGTTGTGCTGTTGTCTGGGGAAGTTTGGCTCTTGTTGTTTCATTATTTGTTTGTTTTCTTTCTTTCATTTGATTGCTTTGTTTTTAGTCTTTTCCAGACAGCTGGCTCTGCCTCTTTCATCAGGCTAATTGATGATAGACAATGTGGCTATATGGAAAATAGAATTTGTCTGAATAGCAGGATTCTTCTTCGCTTGCTTATTTTAATGAGACGAGATGAGAGATATGGGACTGTGGTCAGCAATGCTGCCAGTGCTGTTATCATGCATTTCTTCTGGCTCGGGCAGGAAAGCCTGGCATGAAATCCCTGTGAAACAGCCAGGGAATTTAAAATTGGGGAAAGGCTCAGCCATGCTTTGGAGAGAGGTACAACAGTGCTGTGCTACAATGACAGTCCCTGGGTGAAAGAAGTGCTAAATTGTTGTTGCCTACTATTTTCTAATGGCACAAGGGCTACCAGAGGGGGCCATGTGAGCTGAGTATTTTCTCCACCCACGTCTGAGTTTGAAGACCATACTGGGGTGGATGTGGGTAAGGAGACCCTTGTCTGTGGGTTTGTAGGCACAGAGAGCTTTTTTGGTGCAGCTGAGTTTCTACAGACACTTTTAACTCCTTGGATTAATGATATTTATGTCTTCCCTCTCTTCTTATATAATGACTCGGTCTGCAAGATACATTGCACAGTGTTTGTATGAGAGTCGCAGAGTCGCCATTGATGATGATGATGAAGAGGAGGATAATGATCATTGCTAAAGGGAGCACCTATGCCAAGGCCACAGGGAATAGCTCTGGTCCTCAAAAAGATGTAGAGTGGTGGCACTGATGGCAGTATTTCTCTGCCTCTCTACAGAGCTGTGGAAGGGCATCCTCCTGTGTCTCCCAAAGGAAATCACATTTTTTGTTCCTTCGGTGAAACGATATCTCGTTCTCCTATTGTGCTTCAGACTTGGGTTTCAGTGCACAGACCCACCAGTGAATAGGCCAGCCAAGGAAAATTGCAGGAAAGCAATGACAAGCAAGGCAAAAGCAGCTACACCCCACTTTCAAAAGGGGTTGGAGCTCAGCTCTGAGAAGCTGTGTAGATGTTTTGCCTCCTTTGAAGCAGAGCTATGGTAGAGTCACTGAATCGCCCCCATGGACCTGGCCTTGCAGCACTTCCTTAATCTGTGTGGGCCCCAGAACTGAGAGTTACTGTTTGCAACTGTTCCACATCCCATGGGTATCCGCTGGGAACATTAGGACTGCAGCCCCTCTGAGAAAACCAAGCTATTTTTAATGAAATTTGACTGTAATTTAATTTAATTTAATTTTTTTATCAGTACTTGCCAAAAGTTGCAGGTTTGATAAAAATTACTTGAACTTTCCACATTTTCCTATGGGGATTATTCATCCTTGTTTTGGCACAAGGAGGCATTTCTAGCTCTGTGAGAATGTTGGCCCAAAAAAACTTTGAGGTTCCTGTTCTTTTTTTAAAAAAATTATGTTCCATTTTCCATACTCTGAGATATGCAAGTGTGAAGCTTTAAATATGCATTCCTAAAAATCCTGATTTGAGAGTGGTGCTGTAGCTTGATCACTGAGCCACAAATCCCCAGGTATGGACCTTGCATTTCTTTCTTAATGCTGTAAACAACTGTACATTAACAGGATTATTCTTTTTCCTGCGTGGGCAATTTAGCTATTGATTCTTGCAGTGAAGGGTCTTTAGGAAAAAAACAACAACAGCAACTTAAGACTGGTCTTGACAGAGCTCAGCCCTCTCTGCCAGCTGGCAATGCAGCTTCACCTCCCTGCTGGTGGGCTGGGAAGCTCTGTTGGCTGGTTATGGTGACTCTGGAGGGGGCTCTTTGCTGTCGTGGCCCTTGCCTTATCACAGGGCTGGAAATACAGCCCTTGCATATCAGCACACTGAGCCATACATCCCTTTTGTTGTGTGTCTGGCCGTGCAAGCCTGGATGGAGGGGCCTGCAAGTGGCTTGCGCTGTCAAGCCATGTCTGGTGCCAGGCACATGAGGAGAACTGAGGTGTGAAAAATGGAGGCTACCACTGCAGACAACATCCACTGCCTAGTTCCATGTCTGCAAAGAGCCTGAGGGTTGGGAGAAAGGCTTGCAAGGAGCACTCTTGGGACTGTGTTTAGCTTAGGAAAGCAATCCTGCACTTCCTTGGACAGTCTTGCAGTCTGGAGAGGGAGTACATGCACTACTGGTAGATTCAGTCTGCTATTTCATTCCAGCAGGTAAGGGAGAGCTCTGGCCATGGCCCAGCCCATCAGTGATTATTATAATCATGAAATAACTCAAGAAGATAGGGCTCACTAATATTTGCCACCTGCCTCTGACTGAGTGAATTACATGGTGACATGAGGGGACCATGCAGCCACATGACTCTTACCGTGCTGGGGACAACTGGTGCACATCCAGCACCCCAACCTGGGCCAAGGAACCAGCCCAGGCCCGGGCTGAACACACCCAAGTCACGGCTGCTCTCCCTGGGCTGGCACCTTGCCATCCCAGCTCTTGGCAGGCAGCTGGAGCATCTCCCTGCCAGCAGGCTCTTGGTTCAGCATTTCAAACCAAAACAAATGTCTCCTGGCCAGAAGTTTCTGACCTTAGCAACTCTGAAGGAGGGTATTGAATCCACCCTAATTTTGTGCTCCTGTGTTCAGCTGCATCTTCAGGTACAATGCAGGGTGTGAGGTCCGAGTCCCCAAGAGGGCTGAGCTGAGGCCATGACTCAAGGTTGCCCGGGGAAACCTCTCTGTGATGGTAGAAATGAATGTCTGCATGTGCATACCCATGAGCGTCCATGTGAGATGTCCTTCTAAGTGTTTCCTGAGGACGTGCAGTGGCTCTCCAGAAGCCTATTTCTAGGCATTTTCCTGGTTTTCCTACTCCCAGCTACTACAGGTGTGATTCAGAGGAAAGGCTCATGTCAGGATTCTCATTTTAGGCTTATCTTGTGTGTCTAGGTGTGCTGGAATATCCTACAGCTGCAATGACCCTGGCCTATAGAGAAGCCACAGGGGACCAACCTCTCCCCCACAGATCAAATGTGAGGGTACCATTTGGGAGAATTTATTTCTTCCTTGAGTGGTGACAGATTTCCTGTAGAAGCTTCTCCCTCATCGACTGTGTGTGTGACACCACTAAGGAGCACTCCAGCCTATGGGGTTGGCATAGAGACACATCCCACATCATCTCTGTTCTGTTTCCTTCTTACTCCTCCACTGAATTCCCATCCCAAACCTCCTCCTGAGATAGTGAGACCCTTGGTAGGCTTATACCAGCCCATCTCCCCAACTCACTGAAACTCTGGTACTAGTCAGTAGTGGGAACACTGCAACAAAAATGGGCTGGTTTGGTGAAGAGGGAGGAGGGTGAGGCTGAGAGAGGACAGCGTGGGAATGTGAGATCAACCCTGTTGTTCCTGGCATGAGTTGTACTTGGGCCTCTCTGGCTCCTCCCAGGTCTGTCACAAATGAAGGTGACAAGGTATCAGCTAAGAGCTCAGCTAGGACTGAGCCCAGTTTCTTGATGTCTCAGGCCACAGAGAGTGGCCACTGCCAGGGATACACAGGGGACATGTCTGGGAAGGCTGTGGCTTGTGACACATGTGGCCCAGCAAACCTCAGTATCCAGAGTTGATTTCTGTGGGTTTGCCCTCGTGACTCAGAGGGAGGTGTGAGGAGTTAGACATGTGATAGCTTGGCATTTCTGCTCATGGGGGCTGACAAACAGGGTTTTAGTTCCAGGCTAAAACTTCCCTTGTAGCTATTCACGGAACAGTTTATCCAACATGGTTTCTCCCAGGGGAAGGATCCTTTCCCTTCTAACACTCATGGGTCAGAGGACTGTGGGGTAGTTGCCCTTCATCCCATTATGGAAAAAGAAGAAGATAATAGTTTTGCATGCCATGCACACAGCAGAAAACAAAAGGCCAAATACGGTCCTAATTTACACAAGGAGAAAGAGCTATGAGAGGGTACTGTGGTCTCATCTCAGGGGTCTCACTCTGCTCCAAGCACAAAGCTGGTTATCCTAAAGTAAACCTGTTTGTAGTAGATGACCTGGAAACAAAATTAGGGGCTTTTCTGGGTCCAGCATGGTTTTGGTTAAGTGGGAGCAGTGACTGGGACATGAGCAGGAGCTCAGCTGCATTTTCAGTTCAGGTTTGTGCAACAGTACTCATTCTCAGCCCGAGCAGCCCAAGCTTGGCAGTGTCTGTGTCCTGGTTTTCACATCACTTTTGCTGTAAGTTTTCTTAAATGCACTTGCTGCAATTATAGAGGAAAGAAAAATATTGAAACTGGAGGACTAGTCATTGTCAAGAAGTGGAAATCCAGGGGAAATGAGATCCCTCAGAGTGAGTGTGGACCCCACTGCTCCCAAGGAGCACTTTAGTCTTTCAGGGCCTGAACTGACCAGCAGAATACATTTCTGGTATTTGGAGGGGGCTGGCAAGGGCTGAGCAAGTGAAATGTCCTGCTTTCATAGACTTGGTGCAGAGTTGCTTAAAATTAGAAGAATGGGAAGTCTCTAATTTTATCTCTGAGCAGTACCTCAGAAAAACAGTACCCCAGACTGTCAGGCATGTGGCCCCAACATCATCTACTTTTGATGTTCAGACTTGACAATGGTCCCAACATGGCAATGTCTGTGGCTGCTCCTGCAGACAGCTGCCAGCAGGACTCTCGTCATGCCCCACCAGAGCTAAGAGAGGTCCACAGGACACTTGCCATCCACCTTCCATGTTCTCCACAGACAAAGAAACACACAAAGACACCTGCCACATTCTTTTGTCTTTTTTTTTTTTAATTATTCCTTCATATTCAAACTTCACAAACAGTGTGAACTTGTACAATACCTCAGAAAGTGAAACTTACAAAAAAAGTGCTGGTAACATTAAAAAAAAAAAAACAAAAAAACAAACATCATTCTTAGCAACATCAATTACTCTTCCACACAAAACAGAAACCTTGTAAAATTTATTTCCGTATTTTTTTAAGGCGTAATACTTCCGTATAAAGTATATGCAAGAGATAAAACTTCACAGTATTCCAAAATGTCACAATAATAATAATAATAATATAGTATAATGAAGCGCTACAGTTAATTTTCTTTTTTTATTTTTTTTTTCCTGTTTTAAATAACAAATACAAGTCACAGGTAAATATACGTGAGAAAAATACGAGGCTAATATTAAATGGCAGGTAAGGATACTCTCACTGTAAGAAAAAACTGGCAGGATGTGTGTATTTATTCTATATTTTAAAGCACTTGATAGAAAAGGCGTATGCAAGGTATTTTTTTTTTAACAATTTTCTATTTGCTTGTTTTTGATAACTGACATACCATTTACAGAGTATAATGAGAGAAAAAAAAGGAACTTAACCCCTCAAAACTTTCGACCTGCTCTTCACATCGTCACAAACCGTGTTTCTGGAGAGATGCCTGTACAGCTGTGGGGTGTGTGTGTGTGTGCACAGCGGTGCGTGCGGGGCTGTGCGGGTGGGTGGCTGTCTCATCGCACGGGCGGCCGGGGCAGCGTGCCGGGGCCTGCAGGGCTCCATGTCCTGCGCGGCACCTCTGCCAGCTGCGGCCAAATCCTGAAGTCTCCACATTGGCAAGGCGGCACCCGAGGTCATCGTCACTGGTTGCCTGCATAAAGACTTTAGGATTTAGGCCTGGGTGCAGTTTCTCATCCACTCGGCATCCATGGACTGCTGGGAATTCCTTTGGCCCCAAGAAGAAAATGTCCAATTTTTATTTTTCTACAAGAGCGTGCTCTCTCCCCTCCACCATTTAGCTCCCAGCCATGCAACAGAGCAAAGACCAACAGAGAAATTTCCGCCTGGGTCCCAGCCAGCCCCATGAGGAATGGGAATGCGGATGGATGCGCGCGGGTGTGTCCGTGCAGTGCTCTGCAGCACCCCGGCCCCTGCATGCCCCTGCCCGTGCTCACAGCAGCCACTCGGCCCACGGGGAACAAAAAGACAGCAGATAGCATTAACACATCAGTAAGGTGCTCAAAGAAAAAAAGGCAGCTCCCACTCCTGGAATGGGAAGCCACATAAGGTGCTTCAAAAAGGTTTTTTTTTCTTTTTTTTTTCTTTTTTTTTTTTTTTTCAGTTTCAGACATTTTAAAAAAAGGACTGATTGATCATGTGGTACGTGAGAGCAAGGCCGAGAGTTTTGAGATTTCTAACATCATAAATAAGTGCTTCCTCAGGGCAGGATGCATTTTTGTTTGCTTGCTTTGTTGTTTTTTTGTTATCTTTATGGTAGATTAGTTTAGATGCAATTTTATTTTCATATAAACCAAAAAAAAGGTAACAAACCAACCCAATGTGAGAATTAGCATAAAAGTCAAACTGTTGGGCTGAGTTTTTGTTTTTGTTTCTTTTTTTTTTTGCCCATTCATTCATTTAGCACCGTTCCTTTTTATTCTGGTTACAACCCAATTCCTTCTGTAATTACTGAACGTACAGAAAGGACCAAGTAGTTGTTTTTATTTTTTGTGATCTGTTTCAAGAGCCCAGCTATAATTCCTCTGCTGCTGCTGTGTTTGTGTAGCATCTGGTTTCATGAGCTTAAGGAGAAAGGTTAGTCTGCTGATATTTAAGGTTGACGTGTGTGTTTGTATGCATACACATTGTTCTATACATACACACTGCATGGAGCACATTGGAACTGGAGATAAAGTCAACTGGGTTCAAACACATATGCACTGTCTTCCCCTATGCATTTGAAACAGTCTGGAGCTTTGATTTGATTTCTTCTTTTTAAAGTGCATTTAAAGCAAAATAACTGGCATTCACATACCCCATGGAAAACATGATTGCAGTGGAAAGCACGAGCATGCTAAACTCCTTGGACTTGACAACGCCAAAAGCAAATGGGGCAGTGACAGGCCTCAGTGTAGGCAGCTATTCTTGGGCAGCACCATTGGCAAGGAGGGAAGGCAGGAGGTGGTGGAAGGGAAATTGCTTTAGAGGTTGAATATTTGAACTGTTTCCAATTCTGATACAGCTCTGTCATTCCCAATACAGCTTCTTGTACGATGATTAATGACCTCTGTCTTATGGATGTACCCATCTGACTCTCCCTAGTTCTGTCTTTTATCGTGTGTGTGTCCCAAGTGCCAGCATCTATTAGGAATAAGGCACTGTTAAAATTACAGTTTTACAAAAGATGCAAAATAATCCATCCCTAATAATCCCGACTGCCCACACTGCTCTCCTCCCCCTCCTTCCCTCTTCTTGGGGGGAAATATTGCATGTGATAAGAGTCTATTCTTATGTTCTCTATATTTGTCAAAAGTAGGCCTTGGACAAATGTTTTAAGTCCATCAGCACCAAAGATGGGTAGGAATGCACCCTTTCTCTTGTATGTATGTGCACACATGCAGACTTTTTAACTGGGAGAGGGGGAATAACTACACCATTCCCATGCTGCTCCTCCCAGGCTTTAGAGCTGAGCATAAAAAAATAAACTTCCAATCCCCCATCCACAATGTTTTCATTTACTGGATCATTTATGGAAGCAATCTAGGGGTTTTTCATTCCACCACCCAGGTGCTAGAGGCTTTACAGGTGGGTTTCTGAAAGGGCAAGCTCCAGGAAAGCCTGTGTGGCGCTTCTTGCTCTGCAGGGAAACAGCACAGGTGGGCGCCCACCCTTGCGGTTGCCTGCCGGACAGACAGACACCTCTCAGGGGCTGCTTTGTGCTGACTCTTACAAGCAGAAAAGCTTCTCCAGCAAATCTGGCTCCTCCGTGGAGTCAGGGACACTGACTGTGCAGTGGGCAAGTGTGCAGAGAAGCTGGGTGGCAGTTAGGTCCCTGTCTTTGCCCATGAGCAGCTGTGGACTCCAAGCTGCTCTTCCATTGCGCCAACGTGCTCTTTTCTGTCCATGGTTCTGACCTGGGGACAAGCGATGTTCCAGTAACTGGGTGGGGTTCATTTGCCCTAAAAACACTGCAGTCAACCCATCATAATGTGCATTTGCTGTGGCAGCTAGTATATCCTTCTCCTGCTATAATGTCCATGAACTACCTTCCCTTCCCTATGCCAGGATCCCACTGGCTCTTCTCACCTTTCACCAAAGGCTAGGGCTGCCTCATAAAGCAGAGTATAGTTGAAAATGAGAAAAGCAAGCAGACAGTAAGGGTAATAGCAAAGAAAACATGAGACCAGACGGCCCAGCATTTAAGCTCTAGGCTAGTCACTTCAGCTACCATCATCAAAATGGACTGAGATTAAAGGAGTCTAAACTGCTGTGGACTGGGTTTTTAGAAGTGACACAAACCTTGGGTGGGAAATGAGTTGCCTTTTTTTCTTTTAGTGGTTTAAGTAATCTTGATAAGGCCACAAACTGCATTTGTCTTGTCAATGTGACTGCTTGAAAACGGCATGATTTGAAATTGAGTGAGCGCTTCACAAAGCTAGGATAGAAATGAGAGAGAAGAGCCACCACATGCTCACTACGGCTGCACTGTAGGAGAGAGGAGCATCTGAGGAGGTGGTGGTGGAGGGTGTCTCCTTGGGAAGACCTGCTACGTGTGGAAAGGGAAAGGAGCCAATAGTATCTCCCTGCTCCCCTTCCTCTCACCACCACCTTACTGTTTTGCTGGACACCTATAGACAAGTAGCACTTCTAAAGAGCCTCCTCCTGTTGTCTCTCACACTTGTAAGTTGGGGAAGGGGAGGAGGCTGGTATAATTACAAAAGGGGAAAAAGAAGGCACATGATTTTACTCAGTCCTGACTGAACCCACGTTTTGAAAGCAAGGGCAGTTTAGGTGGAGGGCAAAAAAGTGCTCAGTGGAGCGGGTGCTCACTGAGAAGAAATCTCAGGGCAAAGGAAGCAGGAGAATAAAAAGGAAAGGCAGGAGAAATGAAGGCCACATTCAGCTTTCTGTCTGCTTGACAGTCTCAAGATTTGGCTGCATTATTGTCCAGGAAGGAAAAGAGTCTGGTTGGTCTCAAATGTCGCCCAGTTACATATCTCCAGTTTTTTGTTATGGCTGTTGGTGTCTTCCTCTTTCCCTTTTCTCCAGTCCCATGAATACCTGGAGCACTGCTTTAGTGTTTTATGCCTGTTCTTCAAACACTGAGAACATGGCACACCTCTTTGGTCACCCTCAGCCTCTACTCCTCCTCCAATCCAGCCCAGTCATCAAACTGAGTAGTGCTCCTCGCTGGTCACTCCACTGCTGGGGTGCCCAGAAAGGCTTGATCAGCGATGGAAAATGCAAACCAACCTCATGGTTTCAATGGGGTTGGTGAGTTGTTCACAAAAGCCATTGGCAGGATGAGGGCAAAACAAGGGAGCTGTTGACTGAGAAACAGATGACATTTACAGAGGTCATTATGAGCATCGCGTCTCTCAGTCACTTTCCCCTTGCACACTGCCACGTCCAGGTACCATAAGTTTTCTGTCTCCTCCAGTGACTGCAAGCCTTTCTCATTCCTGTGGTAGATGGGAGAAGGAGTAGAGCTGATGGTCCAGCTTTAGAATTCCAAAACAGTTTCCTAATTTTCCCCCAAGTCTCTGATTCAAAAATGCATTCAGTTTCTCTCTCCCCCTCCTGCCATCCCCTCCAAATTTGCTCAGGAAATCATAAGGCAGAGTAATGAGAAGTAGGATCACCAACAGCTCTATGAAGACACAGGGTGGTAAAATGCTTCCCTACAAACTCACAGTCCAGTGTTTGTGACATTTCATAAATAACTTTTTTTTTAAAAAAGAATAACACAAGAACAATCCCTTTACTTACTCATCTGAAACAAAATAAACAGCAGTGGCTACAAACTTCTTCTTGTAACAATTACAAAAAAACTCCCAACAATACAATTCCCCAACTTTTAACACGCGCCTTGGATGTTTTTTTTTTTTAATGTTAAACCTCAAAACTGCAGCATATCCTTAAGGGCAAACTTTTCAATTAGTTTTTTCTTTCTTTTCTTTTTTTTTTTTTTAAATAATGTGTTCACCAAAAAGAAAAAAAATTCCACAAAACAGTCTTGTACCAAGAAAATGCATTCAAAAATAGAAAATACTACACAACAAAAATATGTACCCTTCCTTTTCAAAAGAGTCTTCACAAAAATGTAGAAAAATGCCAACCATTTTTTTCCTTTCCTGAACACTTAACTTTCAACCTAGGGCACAATTATTTATTGACTTATAATGTCTGTTTTTGCATAAAATATGGAAGATAAAAACCAACTATCAGGACTGTGAAGTTACAAACAACACCTCATTATTCTCCCCACCCCACATTCCCTCCTTAGAAAACAAAACAGAGAAAGCCTATGTTTCAACAACTGATTGAAAGTCGTCAGGTTAGGGAAACCCATCAGCTGATATGGGGATTCAAAGATGCTGGCATAACAGGAAAATCATCTGTCTTTTAAAATGTATGCTTTTTGTATTCATCTCAACACGAGTCTCTGCCCCGCTGTACTCAAATGACCAGGCACTATGGAGACAGGACACTGCCCGGCACGGAAAGATCCGGGAAGAATTTGGGGTCAGGAGCCCAGGGACCACACGTGGGTGTGTGTGCACATGTGGTGTTTCACTTGCAAAGAACTCTTTCCATTTTGAAAGACAGAGAGGATGTTTCCATATGCCTTAAAAGTGCAAGGGCCATTTCTGGATCATAGTAGTTAAATATGCAAAAGTTTTACTATGCTTAATAGTCAAGTCCATTTTTCTGGCAAAGGCAAGCCAGAGATAGATCACATCAGTTCACGGCTGGGAGTGGGTAACAGCTGAAAGCTGGTAGGCAAAAAGTGTCACACCAAGGTGCATCCAGAACTGATTTATTCAGTGGGAAAGTGTTTTGCCTACCTTGAACAATGTTCAAGGGATATTATGCAATTAACACAGCCAAAAGACCAACTGTTTTGACAGCAATAAACTCTAGCAGTGGGGACTTGGGTACTATGGGGCAGGCAACTGTATCTTGCACGCATGTGGCTAAATCCATCCTCTGTGTACCTCCTTTGACTTCATTGCAATTACATCTGCTTGCACCAGGGATGATTTTGCCCCATGTGGTTCTGGATTTTATGCCTGTTGGCCATGCAGGAGCCCAACCCTGCAGAACACTGTGCTAGAATACTTCAGACTGCAGAGCTAGGCTCAAAGAGGCTTCTCTCTTCTTCTGTTTGAGATTGGTTTTTTTTCTAGCATATCTTTTAAGGGATGCTTCCATAACAAGAAGGAAGAGGGGAGCTTTTTCTTAGCCTTTTCCACTGTGTGGCTGTGTGTTTTCCTTTTTTCAAATGGCAAAATGTGTTTGTGTTTACTTCCAGTGCATTTTTTTCTCAAAAATTCAAAACAAAAAGGAAACATTATTTTTCCCATCCTTCAAAAGGAAACAAAACCAAAACAGACCGATAAAGTACAATACAGTAAAAATCAGGCATTATAAAAGACAACATGATGTGCAACAGCAATACCAAAGAAACAAAAATAAAAAATATATATATGTATATATTAGGATACAGGTATGAATGAGCCAAGAAAGCTATCTAACCCCACTACCGGATGATTGGTAAGCATTGGTTAAGAAATACGTAAGGCTATTCTGAGATTTCTAACTTAACACAGTTAACCACTGCTTCTCTCACACCTTCACTTCCTAAATTTTTCACCTTTCACTCACTGGTCTTTTATGTCTTGAAACTGATTTTTTTTCCTTTTCATATTTTTTGGTCTACAGTAGAATTACATGTTAATAACAACAGTAAAACAAAACTCAAGCTTGTTGTGAGAGTAAGTTGGTGCCACATCCATGATGCAGAAGAAAGACGACAGACAACAGAACAATCGCATTCAGTTTTTCACACACAAAGCATACTTGAGGGCAACAGCATAGTTGACCAAAACAAGTTTGGAAGGGCAAGCAGCAGAAGCTGTAGGTTCACAACTACACCACCAACCAGAGCCTGGTCTTTCACCTTTATCAATGTCCTTGAGGACAACAGTAGCTCAGCTGCCATGTGGCTTTGCCATTCCTATCATCTGGAGCAACAGCTAACCTGACATCTACTTCACCACTAAATGCACACCTGGTTCTACGGAAAACGAAACGGAAGAGAAAAGGTAAAAGGCTCCTAGCTGAGGCCAAGTGTATCTCTTGGTCACCTTGGCTGGTAGGACAAATCCTCAGCCAGTGGGATACTAGGATCAATGAGAGAAGGCATCTGGCTGGCAAGTCATTGGGAAGCAGTTTTGAAGTGAACTTAGACTGTCTAAGGTGATGTGACAGTTGCTTAGGCTCCTCCATTAGGGGAAAAGTGATGAACACTGACAGGTTACGCTGGGATCATTCTGTTAGTATAAATTCTCTTTGTTCAGCCGGGATGAGAAAGCATACGTTCTCTGCTGCTTTTGAGTTGCCTTTGTAAATGTCAGCATCACCAGCCACCAGAAATGCATTTCCTACAAACTTGGCTACATCACTGTGACTGAAGCTCCATCATGATTCCTGGCATTTTCTTTTTTTTTGTGGAACTTCTGAAACGTAACATTTTCCTCAAGGGTAAGCTCTGGAATTACTATAATGTTGAAAATACTGCTAGCATTTTCTTGAACCATAACTATGCCATAGTCCCAGCAATAACTCAAGCTGATCCTCAGTAGTGCTTGTCAATGTTGAGGAAAGGAACGCACAGAAACAAGATGATCAAGCAGTGTGGGGAAGTTCTGTTTTGGATCTAGCCGACTGGCCAACAGGATTTTCATTCAAGAGGAAAGGTGCAACAATAAAGCAGGATGACAAGTGGAGGAGAATTATGGAAGTTAGTGTTTCTCCATCTGGAGAAAAACCAGGGCATTAAGTTATGCGGCATCTCTAGTCAGCAACATATGTTTTGGTTTCTTAAAATAAACCTCAAGTTATCCTTGGTTTCTCAGTCAAGCACTGTCTACATGGGGCTATTAGTACCATGCTGAAAAATAGAAGAGTTTGTGCTATATTTAAATGTAGTTCTAGTTAAACTAGTTTCAAACTGACCATGTAAAAAGGGACAACTAATTTAAAAGCCATTGAAACTACACAATCACACTTATGCCCAAGAACTGGTGCGGTTGAGCACTGTAACCGAGTGGGAACATAAGCTGGAATTTGGCTTTTAAAAAATGGTTTGGTTCCTGTTTGCATGGACTAGACGGTTCTGTTGAAACTGAGTCAGCCGGAATCAGGTTTAAACAGGCTGAATTCAAACCCGGATTTGGAGCATGGCTCAAAGCCCACTTCTTCAGGTTGCAGTACTTTTAAAAAACTAGTGCAAATGGCATCTTATCACAGCATTGCAAACATGCAGTGTTCCTCTCCTTGTCCAAATATTGTTGCCATCAGGTCACACCACAAGGGAGGAATATGCAGCAATCAGTCAGCCGGAACAGCTCAACCTACAGAAGTTCTTTATTTTACCACAGCAGGAAAGGCACTCTGGACACAGCAGGCTCAGTAAACCCTCAGCTTTACTATTTTTTCTGGAGCAGTCCACTACTCCTCTTTGACAATGCAAATCCACACTGACAGTAGCAATATATGCAGCTGCCTTAAACAAGGAAACAAAGAAAAACTCACCTAAGCAAAAACCAGGAATATTGGCTCATTACATGAATTAACTTCAGCAGACAGTCTTCATTTCCTCCCATATCACAACCCTGTAGCTGTCATTACTCTTACGGAAGCAAATGCCTCTTTACAAAATAAAGGTGCTCTCCTGCCTCTGTGTTATGCTGGCTCTCAAAATGAACTGTGCTTTTGTTGGGCATCCACTGACTCATTACTGGAAGTTGACCTTCCAGTGGTTTTCATCTTAGAGGGCTCCTGCAGATGGCAAAGAAACAGACTGCATGTTCCATTGTCCCGCTTACTTTCAAGGGAAGAGTCATTCAGTAGTTAATCTAACAGTACATCAGGGCCTATCTCCAGGTCTTCTCTTCCAGTCCTTTCAAGCCAGGATGGCCGAAATCTAAGAATGGAAATCTCAAAGCTCACCAGAAAAACACATCCTTAACTCCAAAGTCTCTCCTGGTTCCAGACAGACTTATTCCTTCCCACCCAACACCTGCCTCTTGTATACCACTCCTTCTCTAGTTCTTGACACTTGTGTCAAATGAGGCAGCCCAAGGGACTGATCAGCAGCAATCTGCTTTGCACTGTGCTCTCTGTGAAAGGTCTGTACTACCCGTGTCTTGGTACTAATGAAGCCAAAATATCTTAGTTTCAAATCTAAGCTGAAATTCAGGGCATAAATAGATTTCTAATCCCCCAATTACTCTAGCCTTTTCTTAGCAATTGGATTAGTACCTCCCCTTTTTTGTCCATGAAAGCCCTGTGGTACGTTAGACAGGCGATCCCTCCACTACAGGACCAAAGCAGATGTACTCATGCTTTACATTCTCCTCTCACTCTCTCTACAGAGCATTTTTCAGGATCCTGTTTTACCATCTGGCTAAAGTTGCGATTACAGTCTTACTGAAGAGATTCAGCTCAAACTTTTGAGAGTTTATAGATCACAAAGAGCTACAGCAGAGATGGATCTGGCTGCACACTGCTACTGTTTTAGTTTTTCTCATAGAATGGTTGTTACAAAATTAATGACCAAGACATAAGTCAATATGCATCTTGACTGTAAAAATATTTTCCAACTTAGCATTCAATTTCATTCCAGCTGAAAGCCTTCACAATGCTAGAGTATCTGTTTAAGGAGAGAAATCAGAGAGAAGAACTTAAAATGCTAGACAGCACCTTTGCCTAAGAAGGAATATTTCTGTATGTACTGAATTCCACACCACCCTTTCTTGCCCAAATGTCCCTCCTGCTTCCTCTACCCCAAAGGCTTGACTGGAACACCTGTACTTGAGTGTTCAGGATGACTGTTTATTGCACTGTTCCCATAACAGCCTCGGAAAGACGTGCTTTATTCCAGTGACCTTCCCCTTTGGTAAGTCTGCTTTATGACTCCACTTCTTGAGCTGAGAGATCCTGCTTTTACTGAAGGGATGCTAATCATAGTCAAACCTCTGGAAGAGATTCTATCCAACAATGCAAGTTTTGACATCGGAACTAGGAATTGGTGTCTTTATGGTGAAGCCTTACGCTGGTTTACACAATGAGCAGTTCCCTTAACGTTCTCACAGCCCCAAAGAACACTCTCTACAAAAGGGGGAGAAAAGATCTGTAGCACCCAGAAACTTGTGATGCCTCTTCAGTTTCTATTATAGTGCTTTATTTATTTATTTTAACAGAAGGTATCCAATATAGCTGTCTCAGTGTCTGACTAGTTGCTTAAAATAAAGGTAACCCCACTTGTCTTTCAACCTGGTCAGGTTTATGGTACATCCTGTTTTCTGTGCCTATCCCTTTTTCTTCTCCCTTCCTGCTTAATTGGCCCCTTCCAATCTCACCACATGTAAATACATTTCAGTAGTGCAATGCAGTGCAGTGCAGTCATACTTAGTGCAAAAATAAAAAGCCTTATCCAGACCAAAAAAGCACAAACTCCCTCCCCACCCCACCCAGCCCCAAAAATCAGCTCTCAGTAAAAGTATATGAATGCCCCTAAACAAAGGGGGATTTGCAGTCTCCCAGCCACGCTTTCACGTGCCTCATTTTCTCTCCTCCCAGTCGATGTGGAGATCTCATTAACAGACAGGACATTTATCAAAAACAAAGTCAAATGACAGAAATCAGAAAGGAGACAAGCCATTGTTTGGGGTCTGCAGAAAGAAGAGAGAACTAAATGGATACAGCAAAAAAGGTCAGTAGTGGTTTTACACAAAGTCGTCTGATGCAAACTTTGCAAGGGCACACCTTAAAAAGGGCATGTGTAAGTGTGGATAAAAAATCTAAAAAGCTTCCCTGTTCCAAATATACAGTCCCTATTTTAACAGTGCCCAAGCTAAGGTTCTGTAGTGCAATCAACTTTTCGAAGTGGCGGCTCTCTGTGGCCACCCTAAAACAATTGGACAGATCAACACTAACTTCAGTTTTATCCTGCTCACATAGGCACACACGTGCATGAACAACTCCCTCCTCCATCCTGCAAATACTTGGGGATATATATAAGGTATGTTTTTCACAGCCCATTTAGAACTATGGTGGGGAAAGCAGGAATTTTAGCGACAGGCATATAAGCTCTTAGGTACCTCAAAATGAAAACTTAAAAGGAAAACAAAATAAAGCTCACTAATTACAAAGACAAGCAGGTAACTGAATCCCAATCAGATCATACCTCCCCTAGCCTATCTATCTCTTTTAACAAAATAAAACATCTGCCAGGGCTTGCCACTCATTAAGATATCACTTGGGAAAACACAACAAAGACTTTGGGGTATTCACCGGTTTAGAGGTCATACCTTCAGTTTAGACAGCCACAAGAGCCTCCATCAAACCCTTGTAACTACTGGAAAGGAGTGTGGGGAACCACTAAAACAGTGTAAGAGGCCATATCAGGGAAGGAGGAGCAAGAAAGGGAAATGTATGGAAAATGGAACATATTAGGGCAATGCTGCTGTTATACTAACCTCATTGTAATTGCTCAGTATATAGAGCAATACTGCATGCTGCTTCGTTAGGGCTCAGGCACATGCTTCCTCTTGCCTTCTGCCTTCTTCTCTCACTCCCAGTCCCTTGCTGAAGGTGGCAGCCCAGCCCAGAATGTAAACAAAAGCAAATACCAACAGATAAACCAAATTACAACCAAGAAGCAAGTTTCTCTTTTTTCTTTCTCTTGCAAAGATACTGTGCCCTTCCCTCCAGGCAGGTGCACTGTTTCATCCACATGCACAGAAATAAGGAAACAACCTAAGAGAAAGAACCTAAACAGCGGTGCAGGGATCCTGAATATCTACCTCTAAACCAGAAAAATGCCGGGCTGCAAGGACTTTTGCTGTTTATCTCTACCAATGAGCCTATAATGAAAAATAAAGAGTGCACAATGGAATCACTAGGCATGGCAAAGGGACAGCACCTAAACCCACTCTGTCTGGGTGCAGAGCTCCAGTGGTGCATTCCATGCCCGAGCATACATGAGACACAAAATGAGTAACACTTGCCAGCTGTTCTGTAAAGTCTACAAACTTCAATTTTGCCACCATAATCAGCAGCAATGAATTTTTTTGCTATTCAGCTGCATGTACTTCAAGGGGGTCTGACGTTTTTGCTGAAATGCTGTTCACACTGTCCATTCTCCTGCATACCCAATGCAGCAGCACTTCAAAAAAGTCTACCAAAAATTTGATGTATAGCCTGAATTTGCAGTTATGTAATCAGATATTATAAAGAAACAACTTCATTTTACCCACATGAAGACCATAAGAGAAAAGGTATGGCAAGAGCAGTTCTGGGTAAAGCAGTCAGAAACGTGGAATCATCTCCAAATATCCAATACCGGAATGCTTTTACATTGTTCTGGCAATAGAAAAGTGACACATCAAGGGTGTAAATTAGGGAAAAGGGATTGCTGTGAATCATATATCTACACTAGCTGTTGTGGCTCACTATTTAATTACTTAAGAAAAACATACTATCACCAATCCAACCCAAAAAAAGACTCAAGGCTATTTAGGACTCCCTGAACAAAGCAAGTTCCAAGCCTTGTTCAAAGGGAAGCAACTGTCATGCTCTGTAGGATTTTTTTGAATTAAGTCTCACAGCAAGAAGGAGAGAATATGTAATCACATAGCCCTTAACACAGGCAAAATCTGCCTGGTGGAGTGAAATCAAATCTTGAGCCAGTTTTATGAGGAGTAGAAACTTTGGGCAGAAACATGCTAAATTTTGGGGAACAGTCCTGTGGCATCTTAAATAATGTATATGAAACTATTTTTTAAGACAATAGTTTCTGTAGTATTAAATATGCTTTCTCTGTCAGAGAAAATGGACTCAAGTCAACAAAAGGGCACGCGAGTCCTGCTTGCAGAATTTGGCCCACAGAGTTTTGGTCCAATCAGTTTTTGGGATTAGGCAGAGACCTCACTGATGCTGACAAGAAAAGTCATGCAGTATGTCCTGCCTGAACTGAACAGCTTTTTTATATTATGTTTGACAAACAAAAGCTCATTATGGGTAGAGTGAATGGGAAATCACCAATTTTCCACTTCAATTCATTGTAAGAATTTCTTTGATCCTGAACTTTGGAGCAAGGATCTAGGGAACTCGTTGTTCAGAACATGTGAAACTGGGAATAAATTCCAGATTTAAAGGACCCCTATGAGTTTCACAGCAGTCCAAGCTACATCCTGGCATTAGGACAAAGGAAACAGGACACCCCGAAAAACAATGAAGCTTGTTGAAGATACTTGTGAAAAAGTAGTTCTGACACCAATAAATGTGGTGACACTTCTTTCACCAATAAATAGGAAGTATAAATCTTTTACAAGTTATTCATACATTAACAAAAAAGAAAAAAAAAGAATAAGAGCAGCAGCAGATACTGGAGATTCATTCTTTTCCTCTAAGTGGCACAGGTGAAGAGCAAGTCCCTTGTACGGAGTTCAAGCCTCTTCCTCTCCTGGGAGGCCCCCTGTCTTTGGTGCAAACGTCCCCAAAGTGGGGGACTCTCCTCTTATTTAACCTTGCAGCAAAGAGCTTTAAAATCCCTTTCTGTCCCGGCACAGTAGCACAGAGCAACATTCTCTTAGTACAAGGTTCTCCCTCTCGTGGCGACAGTGTTACCTACTTCAACTGTTGTGTTCCTCAAAAGCTGTACAAAACAGAAAATAAGTGCGAAAAGGAGATGAATATAAATGCTGCCGACCACAGAAACGTGAGACCATTGCTTGCATTAGCCCTGGAAGTCTACTTGGTCAATGAGGAGATGGAAAATGAAAGTAATAATGAAAACCATATACTAGAATAAAGCTAATATTTGGACAGTCTTCCCTTGATGTTTATATCATTCAAGGAAAGTCGCCAATGCAAGAATCTATAGAACTGTAGAGTTGGATATCACCTCCTGTTTTCTCTCTCCTTAGAAAAGCAGAAAATATGCACATATGAAATGAGTTTCTTAGAACAACACAATTCTCAAGATCAGTATTTCTTCAGAGAATGAAAAAGAAAGGATACATGTTCAAAAAAAGCAAGATTTCTGGAATCACAAATGACTGACTGTCTTTTATGTAGAAGATATGTTAAAATAGTGTTCACCAGCTGATTATTTTGTTAGTTTCACTTTCCCTTAGGCAATTGTATCTGTACACACTGCGTTCTACAAGTACAATCTCTAGTGTGGATAATCTACCTGTTTGGTACCATCCTGTTTGTAAAACCACTTCTTAGCCTAAAAATATAAACTGTAAACTGTATAACATGCAAAATGAATTGAGGTGTTTTAAAAAAGCATTAGGAAAAATAAAAGGCAACAAAGAAATTAAATCAAGAAACACATTAAACTAGTATTTATGCTAAATGAATTACTGAACCTTACAAAGGATTAGCAGGGCAAGTGTGGAATGGGTATGCAGCCGTTTAAACGATCTGGTATTCTCAGTCAAGTGAGAACACTCTCTACAAAAATATGTATGATTCAGCATTCAGTCAAAGGAAAAGGCAAAGAGCATGGTCAGAAAATGTGGACCACTGAATCAGCACTCTGTTGCAGCAGCTAACTGGAATTAATTTGGGAAATGGCACCTGTTTGGCTTAATGAGACAAAGCCCATCCTTCGTGTAATAGAGTAATGTAGTTTTGTTACCTGCGTAATTGATATTGAGAGGACAGTCTCCTCCTTCCCTTACAAATGGGTATACCAGAGAGTAAAGAAAAGCCAGACTTAGAAATCACTGCTGGAAGACCATAACTTTTAAACTGCAAGTAGAAAGGAAAAGAATGTGGTAGTGGCCTCCACGTGCAAATGGCAGATGACAGGAGACTGTAAGGAATGCCGGCACTTGATGATTCCCAATCTTGAAGTTCTCATTTTAATATCCCAAGCTGTGGCATAGGTAACTCCCTCTCTTCTCACTCCAAAATAACTTTATTGATTTGCAGTGACACAGATTTGCTCATTCTCAGTGAAAACACAGTTTGTAACTGATGTGACCATCTCTCATTTCTTCCAGTCTTCACAGTTAGGAGAAACAAGACAAAATGAATACCTCCTCCACAACCCCCATCCACTTGATTTTGCACATTTTCATCTAGGAGTGATATGTTATCAACCAAAGGAATGATGGTCAGATGAATTAGATGTATCTGAATTAGAAAAGCAAACATAAATTTCCATGCTCTCATAAGTGTGCACTCTTACTAATTTTGAATCAAGACTTGTTGCCTGGACCATCTGTTGCAAGGTGAGAATACAGAAATGACACGCAAAGTCATAAGGCTTGGGTGTCAACCAGCTGTTCCTGGCCTATGTGGATCTAGATGTTGACATATCCCTAGTGACACTTTTTCAGCAATTCTGTGGTGACAATTAAATTCCAGCAGGACGGACACAAAATTCAGAACCAACAGGAATGTGCCATGAAGATGGCAAAGGGAACATTCACCTTGAAAAACTTATGAACTGAAACTAAAACTTTCAGAGGTTGTTTGCATTTGAAAAGGAGGTGATCAAGTGGATAAGTAAGGATCCAATTGGAATATATGAATAGTGGTGGATGGAGGTATTTCTTACTCAGTTCCTGGCCACATTCTGCATAACTATATAGAGAACAATGTTTCTTCTACCCCACCCTAGTGCAGAGAATAACTTTAGGAAATCTTAAAACTTCAAAGAAATCTTAAAACTTTAAAGAAATAGGACTTGGAAGGAGTGAAAGATCACTTTGGGTATCTTTCTCCAAGGCTAGGAATGGAAGAGGAAAGTCTGACATACACTTTTACAAATGAAATAACAGGACATCTTAGAAGAAAGCTAATAGATAACCTTATTTGTCTTGATTAATTGTTCTTCTGATATGAAAGGGTAGCAGGGAACAATCTCTAATTTTTTGTAGAGCCTAATACTGTTTTACCTTTTCTTTAAAAAAATTACTTTTCTACATCTTACTACATAGAGATTTAAAAAAAGCCTGAAAAAAATACTTGTAAAGACCATAAAGAAGCCAATAATATGAAAAAGCACAATAGAGCTGTAATAATTATTGGTAAATGCTTCAAATAGCTGCAGCAGTTGATTGGGTTGTGAATGATACATGTGAAAAATTATTTTTCTATGATTGCAGGCAGATGCAAAAGTTAAATGATTATACTATGTATATATATTGATATAGAATTGCTATATATATTGTGTACTGTATGTTCTAGCTTTCAGAAATACTGTATTGTAGTGTACTGTACTTAACTAAGCAGACCTAAATAGCAACTTGTCATTTTCCACGAAGTCACTAGTACTGTTAACAAAAACCAAAAAGTCTATTCCTTCCAGTAAAAGAAATACATACTGTTACAGTCACAGACATTTTGACTATAGAGAGACAATGTACATTTAACCAAAGGAAAACCCCAAACCAAAATAAAAACCTCACCCCAAAATCAACCAGCCAAAACTGTTGCATTATTGTCTTATTCAAAAGGGGAAGGGATATGCCACCAATCTAAGAAGAAGAAGAAGAATATTTACTCACATTTTTATGACTGAAAATGAAAGAAAAAAGATATCCCCCTAAATCTTTAATTAACCTTTCTGGAACAAGGAAAATCCCTTAGCCAGGCAAAGAGTTAAAAGAATAAAATTCTGCTTTCAGGGCCAATATGATACCAAAATAGGCAGCTGTAGCTAAACATACTTATTCATCCCACTAACTAAATGGGCGCAAAATGAATTCTAGAAATCCTGCAGCTCTCATGGATTACATACTGAGTAATCTTACTGACCAATTCCTTCTCCTGAATATCTACTGCTCTTCTAGACACACTAACCATGGTCCTGAAAAGATTTTGGCAAGGACCAAGGGAGAGAAAGTTACTTGTTATTCATTAGTGACTGCACATTTGGAACGGATTACTCAGATTACATGTAAAGATATTAATAAGCAACATGTTTCAGAGTACGTGAGGTGGGGAAAGAGCTGTTTGACATGGTGCTTTGGAAACTAGAGACTCCAGACCTGGAATATTTTAGAGCCTATCAATATATTGTGCTGCTAACTATTTAAAGACTTGACAATTTTTTACTGTTCTTTTTAAGGGAGCAAACAGGTAGGTTATTTTGCTTGGATTTTATTCCTTTGTCAGGTAAACATGTTGAAATTCAATGGAAATGAGTGACTGAACTCAGCAGCATTGTCAGAGCTGTCATCCTCTATGGATGCCTATCTCTGCTAGTGAAGCCTGCTGAGATGGACTGTTTTATTTATTTTGTGGCTGAAAGACCACATAAGGCTCTGAGAGGCACACTTCAGCCTTCACTTCAGAATGGGTACTCACAAAAATGCACGGGACCAAATTTGGGTGTCACATTTTCAGCGAGGGCAAACATCTAATTTGGGCAAACATCCAACTAAGAGCATTTGGCTAACAGAATGCTTTTTATGATTATATGTGTGCAAATATAGTGTATGAGTAGTGTACTTACTTTTCATTAGAGTCATGTACCAATGCTCCACAGTTAATGTTGTAATCCTTGTTTCATCTAAACCCTTCCCTGCATCCAAACCATACATATCCACACACTCAATTAGCAGCCTGTCTGTAAAGCCAGGAAGAGATAACTGGATCTCTCCCTGCACATGCACACATCCACATGCACACTCAGACATTCAACTGCATGCACACACACACACAGAGGCCACAGAATTTGATTTTACTCAAAGATCCCATAGGTACCAACAGCCTACGTGACAAATGAAAGTAAAGGACTTAATGAGAACAATTAAAAGAAAGTTGGGCAGTTGCATGAATGTAATCCTGCTTCTTGAATGTGACGATCCTCTCTAATCAAGTATATATTCAACATGAGGTTTGAACTTTTAGGGGGCTTTATAAGGTTTAATGAAGAATATGACAATATCCAGGTGGCAAAAAGAGAAGAAGCAAAGTGAAATAGAAAAGATGCCTATTTAACATATAGATCTCAGAAAGGTATCTGTCCATTTTGTAGGAACAAGATCTCAGAAAGATATCTGCCCATTTTGTAGGAATAGGACACTGTAGAATCAGACAGTTGAGCACAACAATAAGTATCTAACTGAGCTCTGCACATTCCTCAAGTGCCACTGTGAACTTAGCAAAAAATCACCAACAAGTCAACAGCAGGAAGTATGAACATTGTAGAAGTCTGCAGTTCTGTCTGGAAAATACCTAAAGCAAACAATGCTTTGCTACACTGGTACCAGATTTTCCAGCATGAAAGGCTCCAGTGGGCGACTCATGAAAGCATATGGGCTACTGTAATACCTAAGCCCAGTGTGACAGAGAGCATTTATGAGGGATGCTTGGGGTGTGGCTGCATGGCTGTGACAGAAATTTTACAGCTCAAAGAGGGCTCAAGTGCTAATAAAGTTTGCACAAGGACTGAAAACAAGAATGTCCCTGTGGGCTGAACTGGGTAGAAGTTCTCACATGTGATGGGATATTGGTAGCTCTTTTGTTTGTGTGATGGTATTGTTGCAGCAAAAGGATATTTTTAGAATATGCTTCTCTTAAAAGGAATCACAGCTTAACTATTCAAAGGGGCTATATTTATCTGCAGTGACACGCATGCAATCCCAGAAGTGCCAGGACAGGTTGCACTGATAGAAATTCAGAACAGAATTTGTCACTTGAAAGAAGCTTTTCACTGGATTTCTCTCTCATGAATTTCTCTGGGATTGGAGAGGCTGGAGTCAAATCACATAGCCTTACCCCCACATTATTCATTTGGTTTAGGAAGAGCATTTACCCTCCAGTGTTTTACAGAGAGCTGATGGCAACCAACCCAAACAAAAGTAGCTCACTTTGGAAGAGGAAAAAGCTTGGAGCTGTAACTGAAGGTAAGAAACAGTGGAGAAGCACCACACAACATGAAGAGACTGCTATGCCTCACCAATATTCCTTTACTTCTTCCCTACCCTTTCACAGAGGAAAACACATCATATTTTGTAAGAAGGGAACATTTTAGATGAAACTTTGCTTCAGATACCAAACATAAGTACACTCCGTACTGCTCAGATGCATTTCTGTTTTAAGGCAGCAATTGTCTTTGAGGCTGTAGCGTATTCAAGGCTGTAGTGTATTTGTTTCCCAAGGAAGTGTCTTAATGTTCTTTGCTTTTTGAAAAATAGTTGAGGACAAATGTGTAAATTGGGGCATTAAAATACAGTTAACGAAGTGTTTAGAAGGCTCCGCAGAGGGATCTAGAGAAAAGGAGGTTGAAGGGGAACCTCAGTGCTCTCTATAACTACCTGAAAGGAGATTGTAGCCAGGTGGGGGTCAGTCTCTTCTCCCAGGTAACAACTGACAGGATGAGAGGAAATGGCCAGAAGTTGTACCAGGGAAGCGTTAGATTAGATGTTAGGAAAAATTTCTACACTAAAAGGGAGGTCAGGCATTGGAACAGGCTGCCCAGGAGAGTGGTGGAATCACTGCCCCTGGAAATGTTCAAAACACATGTGGATGTGGCACTTGGGAACATGGTTGAGTGGTGGGCTTGACAGAGCTGGGTAAACAATTGGACTTGATGATCTTAAGACGTCTTTTCCAGCATTAACAATTCTGTGGTTCTATGACTGGTTTGCTTATCTCAGTGCTACACTCTATTTCCTAGGGGAAACATGAAGAGTTTCTTTGGGCATTTGTGGCTGTGCACAAAAGTCTNCAAGGGAGAGAAAGTTACTTGTTATTCATTAGTGACTGCACATTTGGAACGGATTACTCAGATTACATGTAAAGATATTAATAAGCAACATGTTTCAGAGTACGTGAGGTGGGGAAAGAGCTGTTTGACATGGTGCTTTGGAAACTAGAGACTCCAGACCTGGAATATTTTAGAGCCTATCAATATATTGTGCTGCTAACTATTTAAAGACTTGACAATTTTTTACTGTTCTTTTTAAGGGAGCAAACAGGTAGGTTATTTTGCTTGGATTTTATTCCTTTGTCAGGTAAACATGTTGAAATTCAATGGAAATGAGTGACTGAACTCAGCAGCATTGTCAGAGCTGTCATCCTCTATGGATGCCTATCTCTGCTAGTGAAGCCTGCTGAGATGGACTGTTTTATTTATTTTGTGGCTGAAAGACCACATAAGGCTCTGAGAGGCACACTTCAGCCTTCACTTCAGAATGGGTACTCACAAAAATGCACGGGACCAAATTTGGGTGTCACATTTTCAGCGAGGGCAAACATCTAATTTGGGCAAACATCCAACTAAGAGCATTTGGCTAACAGAATGCTTTTTATGATTATATGTGTGCAAATATAGTGTATGAGTAGTGTACTTACTTTTCATTAGAGTCATGTACCAATGCTCCACAGTTAATGTTGTAATCCTTGTTTCATCTAAACCCTTCCCTGCATCCAAACCATACATATCCACACACTCAATTAGCAGCCTGTCTGTAAAGCCAGGAAGAGATAACTGGATCTCTCCCTGCACATGCACACATCCACATGCACACTCAGACATACAACTGCATGCACACACACACACAGAGGCCACAGAATTTGATTTTACTCAAAGATCCCATAGGTACCAACAGCCTACGTGACAAATGAAAGTAAAGGACTTAATGAGAACAATTAAAAGAAAGTTGGGCAGTTGCATGAATGTAATCCTGCTTCTTGAATGTGACGATCCTCTCTAATCAAGTATATATTCAACATGAGGTTTGAACTTTTAGGGGGCTTTATAAGGTTTAATGAAGAATATGACAATATCCAGGTGGCAAAAAGAGAAGAAGCAAAGTGAAATAGAAAAGATGCCTATTTAACATATAGATCTCAGAAAGGTATCTGTCCATTTTGTAGGAACAAGATCTCAGAAAGATATCTGCCCATTTTGTAGGAATAGGACACTGTAGAATCAGACAGTTGAGCACAACAATAAGTATCTAACTGAGCTCTGCACATTCCTCAAGTGCCACTGTGAACTTAGCAAAAAATCACCAACAAGTCAACAGCAGGAAGTATGAACATTGTAGAAGTCTGCAGTTCTGTCTGGAAAATACCTAAAGCAAACAATGCTTTGCTACACTGGTACCAGATTTTCCAGCATGAAAGGCTCCAGTGGGCGACTCATGAAAGCATATGGGCTACTGTAATACCTAAGCCCAGTGTGACAGAGAGCATTTATGAGGGATGCTTGGGGTGTGGCTGCATGGCTGTGACAGAAATTTTACAGCTCAAAGAGGGCTCAAGTGCTAATAAAGTTTGCACAAGGACTGAAAACAAGAATGTCCCTGTGGGCTGAACTGGGTAGAAGTTCTCACATGTGATGGGATATTGGTAGCTCTTTTGTTTGTGTGATGGTATTGTTGCAGCAAAAGGATATTTTTAGAATATGCTTCTCTTAAAAGGAATCACAGCTTAACTATTCAAAGGGGCTATATTTATCTGCAGTGACACGCATGCAATCCCAGAAGTGCCAGGACAGGTTGCACTGATAGAAATTCAGAACAGAATTTGTCACTTGAAAGAAGCTTTTCACTGGATTTCTCTCTCATGAATTTCTCTGGGATTGGAGAGGCTGGAGTCAAATCACATAGCCTTACCCCCACATTATTCATTTGGTTTAGGAAGAGCATTTACCCTCCAGTGTTTTACAGAGAGCTGATGGCAACCAACCCAAACAAAAGTAGCTCACTTTGGAAGAGGAAAAAGCTTGGAGCTGTAACTGAAGGTAAGAAACAGTGGAGAAGCACCACACAACATGAAGAGACTGCTATGCCTCACCAATATTCCTTTACTTCTTCCCTACCCTTTCACAGAGGAAAACACATCATATTTTGTAAGAAGGGAACATTTTAGATGAAACTTTGCTTCAGATACCAAACATAAGTACACTCCGTACTGCTCAGATGCATTTCTGTTTTAAGGCAGCAATTGTCTTTGAGGCTGTAGCGTATTCAAGGCTGTAGTGTATTTGTTTCCCAAGGAAGTGTCTTAATGTTCTTTGCTTTTTGAAAAATAGTTGAGGACAAATGTGTAAATTGGGGCATTAAAATACAGTTAACGAAGTGTTTAGAAGGCTCCGCAGAGGGATCTAGAGAAAAGGAGGTTGAAGGGGAACCTCAGTGCTCTCTATAACTACCTGAAAGGAGATTGTAGCCAGGTGGGGGTCAGTCTCTTCTCCCAGGTAACAACTGACAGGATGAGAGGAAATGGCCAGAAGTTGTACCAGGGAAGCGTTAGATTAGATGTTAGGAAAAATTTCTACACTAAAAGGGAGGTCAGGCATTGGAACAGGCTGCCCAGGAGAGTGGTGGAATCACTGCCCCTGGAAATGTTCAAAACACATGTGGATGTGGCACTTGGGAACATGGTTGAGTGGTGGGCTTGACAGAGCTGGGTAAACAATTGGACTTGATGATCTTAAGACGTCTTTTCCAGCATTAACAATTCTGTGGTTCTATGACTGGTTTGCTTATCTCAGTGCTACACTCTATTTCCTAGGGGAAACATGAAGAGTTTCTTTGGGCATTTGTGGCTGTGCACAAAAGTCTCAGTTCACTGACTACAGAGAAAGTCAGTGAAGTTCACGTAGGTCTGCTGGTGGAAACTATGATCATGTGTAACATGAAGAGTTGTGTTATAGCAGCAGAGTTCTGCTTATCTTGAGTTGGCCTCTTTTATTTTAAAAGGTATTAATGAACAATTCTCGGGGAAATTGGTATTTAAAAACCATCACTTATTTTTCTCCTGATATGACTTTGCTAGAATGATGAGTAGAATATACTCGACTCCTTTTATTTTAAAATAAACCTAGAAACACTTTAGTTGAGTTACCAATTGCAGCATGAATAGTGAATTAAAGCACATTATGTGTTCAATTTACTTTTTAATCTTATTCACAGTACATCAGTCAACTCTGCTCCTCCTACACTTGGACTCTCTCTTAATGCCTGTGAGTCAAACACTACTGCAGAGGCTAAAATGCAAAAAGATCAGCAACATTGCTAAATATATAATGTAAAAATATCTACTAATGTTTAACTTTGCATTTTTTTTCACTAGAGACATAATTTTAAAATCAAAATTATCTAACAGTATCCTAGTAATTATAAACATTAACTCAGAGAGGACATTTGTCCAGATAGTGGCAGACCTACACTGGGAAACAATTTTTTGGTTTACCAAAACTTCACATTTGTATAACTCTGCTCTTTGCATCTTAGTTACTCCTGATCTATAGCAGAAGGGGAGCAGAAATAACAACAATGAATGCATAATATTTTCTCTATTCTTGGAGGCACTAATCTAATTGATTAGTTATCAGCACTGGGAATAATTAGATGGATATACACTAATACCTAACACATCTTGTTTCTCATTTAAATATTTTCTTAGAAAAACAAAACAAAGATTCCCCCTTGTGTTGCCTTATAACAATAGAGAGTTAAGTATTCTTATTTTTCAAACAGGTTGTCTCCCTTGTGGACCAAATTCCTCTGTTTTATGCTAGAGAAGGCATAACCCACATTTTTGTTTTGTCAGTTTGAAGAATATGCACATAACTAAAACTCTCCCCCTATTTCCCAGCTTAGCGGTCTGTGAAAATAGGCGGGCTCCTTTGCTCCAGCTGAAATGATCTGGATCACTGAGTAGCTTTAAAGGAAACTAGCTGAGAACTTATTACTTCTTGCATGACAAATAAGGTAAACAGCAGCAAGAACACTGACTTGGCATGGCCAGAACCAGCCCCTGGCGGACGTGTATTCAGCACTAGGCCACCTCCATACACTTGCCTGTCTTACTGGCCATGCTGCAACTTGGCACTTTCAGCACCTGGCCCTCTGCAAGGCCTTTCTACCTGCATTTGGTTTCTGTCAGCAGGACTGTCAAGTGCTGGGAAAGGTGTTTATTGTATTGACAAACTCAAGACTCCAGACTTAATGTATTATCTGTAGTTTCCCTCATAAGCCTTTTTTCAGCAGAATTGTGATTGCTTAGGGGCCAGATGAAGACAAACCTTCTGGGAGCAGAGGAGGTTCAAAACCTCTCAGGGCCAAGTTCTTTTCACATTATACCTCCTTCACGAATTTTCACAGCCAACATAAAAACAAATCAGGGAATCTGAAAAGCAGCTATTTTGCTTTAGGCCAATCAGATACTGCTTCAGTTAGGTTACCTGCTGACTCTTTTCTATCATGTTTATTCCAATGGCTCAGAGGAGCTGGATGCTGAATTGAAAGGGTTGATTACCAAGGCCTAGTTGATTCTTGGCAGAACAACTACCAGGTGCTAATTTGATATTATTGAATGGTTTGGGTTGTGAGGGTCTTTAAAGATCATCTAGTTCTAACCCCCCTGCCATGCACAGGGGACCTTCCACTAGACCATGTCACTCAGAGCCCCATCCAGCCTGGTCTTCAACACCTACAGTCCACACCTCTGGGCAACCTGTTCCAGTGTCTCACCACCCTTATAGTAAAGAATTTCTTCCTAATATCTAATCTAAACCTATACTCCATCAGCTTAAGGCCATTCCCCCCAGTACTATCACTACATGTCTTTGTGAAAAATCCCTCTCCAGCCTTCTTCAGGTTCTGGATGGTCTGCCTGGACCATTCGCTTTTGCAGGCTGATGCTACTTTTTCCTTTCGAGGGGCAAGTAATTTTCAGCAGTGAGAGCTGGAGGATTCCCTTGCCATAGGACTGTCAGGAGGGTCACAGATCTAGGCATACTGAAGGTCTGATTATGTTTGAAATTATTTGGGTGCTTCTCATTTTGGATTGGACTCAACACCCCTGCAAAGAGTATGTTTTGTACCTTCTCCCTATGGGATTTGTTTTCATTACTAAGGGAGACAGGAGATGTTGGGATAATACTCACTAACAGCAAGAGACTTGTTCCCCCACCATGTGAGTGATCCAGTGTTAATCAAGTAGCTCAAGGTCAACTGAACTCAGTCAGTGGGGTTGATAAGAAGTGGGGGTGCTGATGGTATGTGGGTAATTACTCAACTCTCCTTTGGATGAAAAAGAAATCAAAAGAAGAAAAATGGATTCCACTTGGCCTCTTCGATCTTAGAGCAAAGGGCAATCTCATTCATTTAGAAAGTCAATTAAATGTTACTCTCCCCTGTTACCTTCCTGTGAAATTGAGCTGTTTTTGAAGGTAACAGCATGGGCCAGAAGTGGGCCTAGTAGAAGAGTATGATGGATGTTGACAAAGTGTCCCCAGAGCAGCTCCTGCAAAACATCTACACCTATTTCCCTTAAGAGAGACTATTAATATGGGTTTTCTGAGAGGAGGGACCAGACTGAAATATCATACTACAATTTACAGACCGGTTACTGTGCTGCTAGGTACCCATCATTTACGAGTTGTGCCTGCCAGTCCTCTGCAAGAGATCACCATAGGAGAACCTCGCTAATGCACACGCCCCAGACACACACATGGACACACTCAGGAGCTGTCCCCTCCTTGCTAATCAGCAGACACTGAGCTTGTGGTCCTGCATTCCGTGTGGATTCAGCTTCCCAGAGAGAGGCAGACCTCAGAGAAATGGGCAAGAGAAGTTAAATTTTGGTTCTCTGATTCGTGATATCATATAATACAAGAATAAGGGTGTTTCCATGAACAACAACAAAATAAGCTTGAAAAGGAATCATTTCAACAATGTGGAAATTAACCTGAGGAACTCACTTCCACAGGACAGCATGGAGGCCACCTAAGAATTAATAAACTAGATCTTTGAAGGACAATGAGAATTATTTGCCACAATATATAATTTTTATATGGGATAAAAAGGTAAAGCCAAAATTATTATGTCTTTAGGTTAGAGGCAAATACATATTTTATTTTTTATTTATATGTATTTTATATGTAGAAATAGCTAATGAGGATTATATAATAAATCTTCTCCCTTAGGCTTATTGCTTTGTAATAATCCAACATAGGTCTTTCATCTTCATTCAAATCATCTCTAACTGGCCTCATGGCACAAACGCAGTACTGGGCAAGATGGACCACAGGGGAGACCTGCTCTGGCCAGTCCTACATCTCCAATTCACTTCACCAGCCTCAGCAGCAGTAAGAGAAGGCACTTACTTCTCATTCACTCTAAGGCCTCCTTTATTGCACTTTTGCCTTGCAGAGAGGCCTTGACTTGTAAGCTTGAATTTATGTTCTATTTAATACCCTTTTCCATTACCAAAGCAGTATAAAGAGAGCTTTAGGGAAAGTGAGAATCAAGCTCAAGGAATGCAGGATATTGCATGCTTCAACAAAAGGATGTGTGCTACAGTCTGCATTTTCTCATCTGTATCATTTCATCAGCTGTTTTGAAGGAAGCCTTTCAAGCATACTGAGATAGATTCACTCAAACATTGTCAGCAGCAGTTTCCAGATCACTGTGGCTGCTATTCTTTCTGTGAAGGCATATTGTAGCAATACATGAAGCTTGAATATACCTGTAACATTCAGACATTATAGTTGTTTCCAAGTAGCAAATAAGTATTTCAAAGATGGGAGGAAGCATTGCTAAAAAGAATCAAACATTTTAAAAGATAAAGGAGACTATGTTTGAGCTTCTAAATTCATAGTGACCTGACAAGCACTTTCAGCTACATTTGCAGTCATGCTGCAAGTTGCTCCATGTTTTACAAGATCAAGTCTGGAAGTCCAATAAAATCAGTTTATATTACAGGCAGTCATTTGTGAAGACCTTGGCCTAAATTCTTTGTCAAGTGTTTTAGAATTCAATCTAGTATGCCTTAGCTTTACTTTAAGAACTATGTTTAGGTTTTTTAAATCGCCATCATTCATTCATTCATTCATTCATTCATTCATTCATTCATTCACAACTTTAATTATCTTTAATTCACTTCAAATTTATTAGACCTTATAAAAATTTGCATTTCAAAGATAATGCTTTGATTTAGGGAAGGATGAAAACGGAAGGATTAGAATTTGGATAGTGTTTGGATTTTGGTGGATGTAAACCCTGATTCTTATTTCCTGTTTACTGGCATATCTCTTCTGGTACCAGAAGTATATTCCAGAATATGCTACATCTTGACTACAGTTCACCAGGTTTACAATGGCAAATTAAACAGCTTTTCCCCAGACCTCAGATGACAAATGAGCAGCTACATATTTGTAAGCTGGGTAAAATTCTTCACTAGTTCCTCATACGGGAGAATATTCCTTGATACTAAAGATCTCAGAAAAAAACCTCTTTTCCCAAGAGAAAAATCTTCGATCCTTTCATCTAGGTTCATCTTCCTCATTTTCTTCCATACTCTTATCTCCAGAACCTTTATTTTTTGGATAGATTTAGTGTGTCTAAATGGCAGATATCAGTTCTCCCTCTCTATGTCTTGAGCTTTGTCTTTTCATGTCTTGATTTACATGCCAGCATTGCTTTTACCAGTGTGATTATTAGAACAATATTTGTTAACTAACTTGTGCTCCTTCTCCAGCCCCTTGAACTACCCAAACAAGCTGGTAACAAAGAAAGATGTTACCATATAAGAGACTCATTTGCTCTGGTACCCACCTCAAAGTCTCTCTATGCTGCGTATTACAGCCAAGAATCTAGGCTTCAGCATTAAGGATCTGCTGAACAATACCTTGCAGGATACAGAAAGATTCTGAGACTGAACCACCTGTCAGGTTTTTTTCCCCAAATAAATGGTAATGGAACAGGCATAGAACATATGGATGAAGTTACCTGTGTTGAATCACAGACATTTAATAGAGAAGCCGCAGGTGTAAAGAACATGCAAAATTGTATATGGAGATCTACCAAGTCAATACTCAGAAAGTTGTCCAGCATAAAAGAATGTCTCATGTGAAATGCTCAGTGTTCACAAGCAAAAGTTTTGTAAACTTAAGAAAGCTTAATTTAAATATAGACACAAGTAAAAGCTAAACTAGCAATTTTTCTTTTTTTTTCTTTTTGCATATTTTTGTTAGGTGCTTCTTCTCTGCCTAAGATATGAAGTCCAGAGTGCAGTTGGTGTAAGTCCTCATATGGATTTCAAGCAAGACAAAGATAGTGTCAGACACTGATCCAACTGAACTAAGGACCCATGTACTTTGGGAGTTGGCTTTGGGGGAAAAATTCTTACACAGATACACAGAAGACAACTAGGGAGAACACCAGTCCAAACACAATAAAACAAAATACAAAACACCAACATATATATGCAGATCAGGAATCAATCTTTCACACTGATCCTACATTCCTTGCATAGCTTTGTCTATGCAGAGAATGCGGGATGTGGCCCTTCAGTCAGATGTTTTTGCAAAAGAAGGGAAGATTATTTGCAATGGTAATGTTTTAAGTTGTTTTGGCATCAGCACAAATAATCGGGGGCAGCATCAGATTCCCACACAAATATGGAAGCTCTCCAGCGAGCAAGGCAGGGATGAGAGAACAATACAGCAGATTAATTCTTGTCCAGTGACCAAAAAGAAGGGAAATCCTAGTTATTACACACTTCCAAAACTTTCATTACTTTTTCAAAGAAGAAAGACTACAGTTTATATCATCCCCAAAACCAGGGGAGCATTGCTAGAAAAATCTCTTTCTCAAAAGGAACCGTCCTTCAGCAGAAATAAATTCTGAGCTGGAACCAAAAAAGAAACAACAGAAGCTTGGTAAGAGCCAAAAAGAGAACCATGTAATTCAGAAAACAAAGTAGCAGTTCAAATGATACTGCAGGATGCACAAACACTAGTAGATAATCTCACAGATGACTTCACAGAGCCCCTCATCGACCCAGGTAATTCTTGATTCCATTAGAAAAGAGAGAGAATAATACTAGAAAAGAAAATTAAGAAAACATCCTTCCTCTTTTTTAAAATAAAAATCAAGATCATCTCCCCTCCCCCCCTCTATCTGGAAGCAGGTTAGCTAACCTTAACAGTCTCAATTTAAAATAAAATATATATTTTTATATATATTCATATATATAATAAAAGAGAAGATATTAGTGGCAGTGTATGCAGAACAAAAAAGAAAACAAAGAAAAATTACTTTTAACAATCTCACTTTTTTTGTTTTTTTACACAAATACTGTTGTAAATATATTAAAAAAATCAGCATTCTATCTGGTAAACGTCACTTTTGCCCCTCTATAAAATTTTGAATTAAAAAAGTCCCAACAACTCTTTTTTTTTAATTATTATTCCCCTCCCCTCCCACCCTCTATTCCTCTTTCTTCCACAAGAATAAATCCTGATGCAACTTTTTTTTTTTTTGCAAAGATTGTGGGAACTAACCCTTCTCTTGTACCTAGATCCATAGGTTGCAACCTCTGATACCTTTGATTTTCCTCTGTGTTTCTCTTTGCCTTCTGTGAAAGTCCCTCTTGATTGTGCTGAGGCCCTGTGCTCAGCAAAGACACTGAATAAATTACAAAAAAAGCCACCGTTGCTCGTTGTCTGAATCTTCTTGGTTTCTGCTATAAGGTGGTGGTGGTGGTACGAGAAAAGCAGTGGGGAGGGTGCGCCAGACAGCGTGGGATGGAGCAGAATCCAGGTGAGGAACCTCTGATTCTTCTTCCTCACCCTGCAGGGACTCCACACTATCCAAGCCACACTGCCTCACATTCCCCTCAGCCCTTTTGTGTGTGTGTGGATGCGTGTGTGTGTGAGAAAGCAGACACGTGGTGGAAACCAGCAGGGCCTTGTTTCCTCTGGTTGCTGCTCAACCAGAAGCAAAATATTCCACAGTTCTAACTGGATACTGTGAAGTCCAAAAGCGGTCAGCAATGTGAATCATGTCCATTGAAACACTGCAAGCGGTGTACTTATAACGACAGTAGGCCTTGTAGATTTGTAATATATTTTGTTTTGTTTCTTTTTTTGTAGTGCTCTTCACAAGTGAGAAAAAAGATTTTTTTTATTATTTTTCTGTCTGGTTTTTTAAAATTTTTTTTTGTGTTTTTTTTTTTTTTTTTTTTTTCTCGTTTGCTTTTTGTAGTAAAGAAGGGTTGTATTTAGAGGCCAGTAGCTAGAGATCCAACCAGTGGAGCTCATGAAGCACTACCTGGCCTTAAGGCCACCATCCGAGGGAGGCTGGGAAAATTATTATTCACCCAGCCTCCGGAAATGTAATGTACCAGCAGGCAAAAAACAGTTCTTCATGTAGTACAAAAACCAACAAAACGAAATGAACCCAAAAAAAGGAGGAAAATAAAGGTAAAAATGAAACAAAAATAATTTCTTAAATTCTAGTGCCATAGCTTTTTTTGTTGTTTCTATTTTTGTTGTTCATAATAAAGAGAGAGAGAGAGATTCTACTTATCCGTCTGACACATGCATCCTCATGTGGTCGTTGAAATGCTCGATTTGGTCAAACTTAGCTGGACAGACAGAGCAGACGTATGTGGTCCCCTCCGTGCAGGCCACCACGCCGGCGGGGACAGCCCTTGCGCCGGTGCCGGTGGCTCCGGGCGTGCCGTTGGTGGCACTGTGCAGAGCCACATGCCTCTCCAGCAGGGTCTTGTGGGAGAACTTCTTCTTGCAGATGTAGCACTCATAGGACTTCTCCCCGCGGTGGAGACGCATGTGCACATTAAGGGAGCTCTTCTGGGTGAAGCGCTTGTTGCAGATACTGCACTGGTAGGCCCTCACGCCAGTGTGTGTCACCATGTGTTTGATTAGGTAATCCTTTAAAGAGAAGGAGCGCCAACAGATGCTGCATTGGTGTGGTTTCTCACCTGCCCATTACCAATGAGAGAGAGACAGAGAGAGACAAACAGACAAAAAAAAAATCATAAAATTAAACCAGTTCAGTAGAACTCTTTGCAATAAACTAATAGTAAGTCTCATGGGGGTCTTTGGAGAGGTGCTCTGGCTAACAAGGAGTAAGTCTGTTAATCAGTGTGTTTTGACAACACTTTTTTGCAACCAGAGGTTTCAAAATGCTTTACAAAGGGGGTTGTAGGTATTCCCTATGCACATACAGTAAAAAGCAGCTCAGGTGATTTCTTCAAGTTCACACAGGAGGCACTGACAAAAACAGGACTAGAGTTAAAAGATCCTGGCTTCTATATCCAGTTTCAATGGCACAGCCTCTCCTGTCTGTGCTCCTGTCTTGCCCCTCAAGCTCATTTCTAGACAGGAAGGTCTCAGACATGCTACTTCACCTTTTGGTGCCTCCATTTCCTTACCGGCATGCAATAAAAACAGGGAAAAGGCAGTGATTACCAGACAGCTGACCTGTGCCAGTCTCATTTTGGTCAAATTGCTTTAAATTTCTCAGGAGAGGAGTGATAGAGATTGTCAGAAGAATCCAACACTTTATAAGAGGTTTACATTTGTTGCTCCCTTTTCTGGTCAAATGTCATAGCTGAAGCATGTATAAAGAGCAGAAAAGGGAACCTCAGGACACAGAATTGCCTAGGCCAGCCAGCACCATGCAAAGGGCAACCTAACAGATAAACTTCCAGTGTAAGACACAAGAAACTTGAATGATTTGACTGCCAGTTAAATAAAACACCTTATGAGGTAAACTAGAGATATAAAATACTTATGTAATCTTCCACATTGCCTTGTGTGCCCAGGACTGTTGTAAAACTTTTTATGGAAACTCACATAATTGAACTCTGATCATGTTCAGACAAACCGGTGACTACAAGGATGAACAGGGAAAAATACTTAGCTGAGCACATATGACTGGTTTGTTCAGACTATTCTTAAATCCTCCTCATGCTCAGAGTTCTGGAAGATAAGGCACGGTCTAACATTTCACAACATCAAGCAATGTTTTCATGATACGCTGCTGCACTGGTAATGTAGACAACCAATACCCTGACTGCCCCATCCAAACCCACTTTTTAATTTGCTTTCTGAATCACTTGTGGTATATTTCAGGTGTGGAATTCATCATCCCCAAAGCTACCAGGGATAGAGATGGTACCATAGCTCTGTAAGAATCAAAATGATCCTCTGTTTCATTGATTGAGAAAATTATTTTCCTGTTGTTATTCTGGAATTCCACCCCCTCTTTTTTTTTCTCCACAGACATCCCGCTTCCTTCTTTTTACAGTCTGCTTGGCACTGTTTTAAATCCTGAAGAGTCAATCTTCAGGGACCATGACATGCCTGTGGTAATATATAATTCATTCATTGTATAGTGAGATTACCATATGCTACTTATGTTCAATTTTAAGAGGAGATAATTAAAATGGATTAGATGTGAAAGACCTACTTTTTTATCTCCCCAAGTCTCTGTTTCTTTTTATTTCATGGTTTGCATGTATGATGGTGACACCCATGAATGAAATCCACTTGCTGCTCTTCCTTGCACTCACAAGGAGTTTGTCCCTCTTTGGTGAAAGACATTTTTTCAAAACACAAAGTCCTTATTTCCCTGATGGCTTTGCCACACACAGTGCTGTGTTGTGTGTATACAGGCCAATATGCTTGACACGTGATGTGGAAAACGATAGTGTGTCAGTTAGAATAACGTCTGATTAATTTACGAGAGACTAATTGTATTTACAGAGCTCATTTTTGCCTTGGGCAACATATGTCCCAGAGTTTGTAATAAGTTGGTCTCCTCCACTCCAGACCCTGTTAAGATTATGCTATAAAAACACCTTAATTTTTGCCTGTGTAGTTTCTAAGATACACTGGGTTGTGGCTTTTTAATCTTAGCTTCAAAGCCTTCCTGGGATTTCTCCTCTCCAAAGAATTGCAAAACTTTAGTTTTTGTTTTTTGTATGCAAATTTTTGTGCTTCTTAAGTGAACAATGTAGATTCTTTATTCCCATGATTCTTCATCTTCAAGTCAGAGAAAACTTTGCTCAGTGAATTAAATTGCATGTTCTTCCTTTTGCTTCTTTATTTTGTATTTGGCTGGTATTAGACAGCAATATGGGATGACTAGAATCATAGATTCATAGCATGTCCTGAGTTGGAAGGGAGAAGAAGTAATGTCAGTGCCTGGCCATGGTCCCCTTTTCCAGCCCTTGTGTTCCTGGAGATGTAGGCTCTGTGGCTCTTCGAATCCTAACCATAATGGATGCTTGGTGCTGACACTGAAGTCATGGAATCATAGAATCTTGAGTTGGATAGGACTCAGAAGGATCATCAAAGACCATCTCCTGGTCCTGCACAGCACCAGCCCAAGAATCACACTCTGTGCCTGAGAGTGTTGTCCAAGAGCTTCTCATACTCTGTCAGGTTTGGTGCTGTGACCACTTCCCTGGGGAACCTGCTCCAGTGCCCAACAACCCCAACCAAAGGGTGAAGAACCTTTTCCTAATATCTAACCTAAATCTACCCTGAGACAGGTTCATGCCATTCCCTCATGTCCTATCACTGGACAACAGAGAAGAGATCAGGTCCTGCCCCTGCACTTCGCCTCATGAGGAAGCTGTAGGTCACAACGAGGTCTCCCCTAAATCTTCTCCAGGCTGAACAAACCAAGTGACCTCAGCCACTCCTCATACAACTTCCCCTCATCCTATCACCATGGGTAGCCCTGATTAGAAAGGTGTGGAGGCAGAAATGTTGGTGCCCTGACATGATCCCCCTGGCACATCTTTTGCATCCTTTAATCCAGTATTAACCAGAGTGTGATATGTAGGAAAAGGCAATGGTGCCTTATAAAGTGCAGACACTTCATGCATCCTAGCACTGTATTTCCACAACACCGTGGGATATATTAAAGTGAGTCTAAAGGGAACATGGAAAAATATCAATTGCTCATATGTTTGCACACATGTGAAAGAAGAAAAAGACGTCTGTTTCTGTCGCATGGAAAGCTACATCAGACTGTAGTTTTTGGAAGCATAAAAACATACAGAGATATAGAGGCCTTTAAGTTACTGAATTATGGTTTATGATTACACTCTTCCATGACTTCTCTTGTGAGCCCTCCAAACAGAAAGATTGATGCAAACATTTGCATCTCCCAAACCTCTCCATTTCTCTGTGGATCTTTTCCAGACCACTTTGCCTGGCTTCTTTTAACAGGGCTAAGGAAAGTCACCCTGACAGTGAGAACAGCTGTCTCCCCTCTATTTTTGTAATGATCCTGTCCAGCACAGACAAGGTAACATACAGACTTTCTCTGAGGCTGCACATATAAAGATTATTTTCAGGAGGGTTTTCTGAAGCCTAGCTCTCTATTGGTTAAGGTGAAATTATTCTCCCAGACATTCCAGGAGCCACTTAGGTCCTAAATGGATTTTGAAATAATTTATCTACCCAAATCTTTCCTTGTCACCACAGTTCATTATTTTGGGCATTCTCAGACCCACACAAATAAAATATTAATTCATGATTGGAGATGCCTATCAATTTCCTTGGTTGGTATTACTTGTAGCAGCTAAGAATGTTTTAGAACAGGTCTTCCAGCTCTATTCTTTATCTGACTCCAAATACCAAGTACAGTGGAAATAAATACCAAGCTGGCTGTGGGGGAAATAAAGTACCTAATCTCAGTGAAGTTATTTGTAAAAAAGCCTTTCTAGCTTTTAGAACACGGATGCAAGCAGATATATTTGACTGTGTTCTGAAGGGGATATTTTTCTGAATAACAACACTATCTATGTAGTATTTTAGCTACTCATCCACAACAGAAAGATGGAGAATATAAACAGACAAAGGTAATCTTGAGATTCAGGACTCTTGATCCTTGCAATTATACATTTTGTACTAATCCTGAGAAGCTGATCTTTTTGTATATGCACACATACATGTCTGCCTTAGATGTCTAGAGCAGTTTTTCATTCAAGTGATAAATACAGGTAAATTGAAGTTAAAAGTTTACATGCACATGGAATTGAAATCTATTGCATACAACTGAGAGGCATGATCTACATTCCTCCCATACTCGGGACAATTTTTCCAGGTTCTCCTCCATGTATCACAAACCCAGCATTTATTTTAAGATCTGACGTTAACAAAGCCACTGCTTAGTGAAAGAAATATTTACTCTTTCTCTAAACTAGAATTTCTCTTCAACAGCAGAAAGAGCCAAGGGCTCAAGCAAAACTTAGTTCTGAACCCATGATAACTCCTCCATGTAAAATACATATATATCCTGGCTTTGAAGTCTCATAACTTGGTAAAGCTAGAAAAGGCTGTTTTGGCTCAGTGGCAAATATGGTTACCTATGTTATCTCAGTAGACCATTAATAATGTACTAAAGCAGCTGCAGTTTTAAACAGAAAGGTGCTGATGTTGTGTTCCATTGTGTTCCACATGTATTCTTTAAATATTTTCTCATTGAACTTTATGTTTCTGTACTCACAGCTAGTGATACCTCTGACTTACCAAGAGACAAGGAATTACAGCAATCAGCTTCAGTGAAGTACAGAAATCTGGCAAATCTTTCTGACAAAGCTCCAGATTTACTTTCTCATAATAGTATGTGAGATCTAGAAAATATGCGGCAGTGTGTGTAACATCTGGGCCTGGACCTACTGCTGCAGCTCTACCAGTCATGAATTTGCCCTAACCTCACCACCACTTGAGCTTACCCCCCATAGCTGTAAAACCTACAGGGGGATGCCCTTTCTTAGTAGATACAGTTTTTCTTATGACCGATTAGTTTCCTTTCTTCCACTTAATGCTGTCTGGTCAGCTTGGAGGGTACAATGAATGCTCACCATTTCCTTGGATGGATGCAAGACACATTTTACTCCAAGTAAAATGAGCTTGTTTCTGCACCATGCATAGTTAGGCCCCTATTTGGGATCTGTATGTTTCTGCAGGGGCTCAACTTCAGTGCAGTGAGACCAGGAAGTGTTCAGTGACACCAGCTCCCTGGATAAGCCCTCCCTCCTGTTTGTGCGGGGGGCTGGCAGGTTGGCAAACAGAATCTAAGTTCATGGTTGTAAAGGACTTTCTCTGGCTCCATATGCAAGCCAGAGGGAAATACTCTTACCTGTGTGTACAAACATGTGCTTGACGTAGTTCTGTTTGGCGGTGAAAGTCTTGTTACAGAGAGTGCACTCGTAAGGCTTTTTTTCGCCTTGCCCACCCGCTGTGCTGTGGCCTGCAGATGGGGCCAAGGGCTGTGGGGCTGGCAGCTGGGCAGTAAAGGTTGACAGGCCGGGCTGGGACACTGTCACAAACTGTGTCTGTTGGCCAGCTAAAGGCTGGGGCAGGCTGAAGAGAAAAGGCTTAGGGCCACTGCCAGCAGACTGCGTGGTGAAAAGGGCAGGCAGGTAGGTGTTGCCAGCTGTGCCAATGACCTGAGTGTTGCTGGTCAGAGTCAGTGGCATCCTCAGATTGCTGGTGAGGGTTTCTGTCTGGCGTAAGTAGATCTGTGTGGTTGGCAATGGTTGGGCAACAGATGTGTTGACAGAAGGCTGCAAAGCCCCCTTTTCGGTGCTGTTATTGACTGTGAGCACTTTGCTGTCCATTTCAACGTCATTGCTTCTCTCTGGTGAGGAAGAGTTGGCATCTACATGTTGCTGCTGCTGCTGCGGCTGAGTGCCATCAGCAGGGACGTCACTTTGATCTGCTTGAGAAGGTTCTTGCTGCCCATCCCGGCCCAGACCAGCCATAAACTGCTGCTCCATGGAATCAGGCTCAGTGCCAATGGAGGAACTGACACCCGAGTCAAAACTCTCCCCTTTGGGCTCACTCTCAGTGCCTTCTGCTTGGTCAGTGTCCTCAGTGCATTCCTCAGACTCATTGCGCTCAAGGATCTGCACCCTCTGTTGGCCGTAGTAGTCATAGTCATCCTCCATCTCCTGTTTAATATGGATGTTGCCCATCAGGGTTTGAATCCGGACAGGGCGGGGTTGCTTCCGGCAGTGTGTGGTCTCTGGAGTGGTGGAGAGGTACCGCTCCATCTGCTGTGACCGTTCATGGATCCGGGTAATCCAGCTGGGGTCTTCTATGTGATGGTCCCTGGGGAGTCCCAGGGCTGTCTCATGGTGGCTGACCACAGCTCCACTGTAAAAGGAGCGCTCCCCACTGCCATTTTGCATGGAACAAGCATAGAGGGCTGAATAGATCCTGTCCACACTGTGCTGTGAATGGCTCTGCAGATAGCCAGACTCTGTGTCGGTGCTCTGCCCCGAGGTGCCTGATTCGGGTGTTCCCCTGGGTGTCTCTTGGCCAGAATCCTGAATTACCGGGTAGACCTCTCCCACATTTTGTGAGACAATCCTTGTGCACTCATCAATCACAGTCTTGATCTGCAGGATGCTGGCGGCTGTGAGGATTTGGAGGGCCTCTGACTGCGAGACCCGCAGCACCCCGCTGTACATGAAGTCAATGAGCTTTTGCACAGACTGGACCGACACCACTGAGGGGATCTCAATGTCACTGTAGCCCAGCAGCAGCTTGTCCTGGAAGAAGGGGCTGCCAGCCGCCAGCACGCAGCGGTGGGCGCGCAGCATGCTCCCGTGGATGCGGACCGTCACGTCACAGAAGTGGCCACGGTTGCGCTGCTCGTTGAGGGTCTCGAGCACAGAATTGCTGAAGTTGTGAAGATTGATGCTATGAATGCGCTCTGTCATCCCCTTGCAACTGATGTTACCTGGAGCAGAGCAGGTGACAAAAACAAACAACAAAAAAATAACAGAATGAGTCTTGTCCTCTGCAGGGCCACCACGAGAGCACTGGCAAAGGTGAGAGAGCACCGGCAAAGGTGAGAGAGCACCGGCAAAGGTGACTGCCTGCTGTATGAACAAAACTGATTGCACTGCAAAAATCACACACAGAGGCATAGGTAAGAACACATCATTTTTTGTAAATCTACAACTAAACTTCACTACTCATTTCCAGAAGACCAAGTCCCAAATTTTTGAACAAAACCAAATGAAGACAGGTGTAGCTGGGCCTAAATTCTAATCACACTCCTGGGCCTTGGACTTCTTATCAGTTTATCTCGCTTTAAAAAGCTTAGAGCCAGCCAATTGTAAACACTGAGCACATGGATTAAAGCTGGATTTTAAGCTCTGGATTGGACCTATGCCAGAAGAGAACAGAATCTTACTTTAATGACCCTAAGTTGTTAATGCAAAGAGTATATATGAAAATATGATTTCAATCTAGATTGGTATTTTAAAGAATTCAGATCCTGTGTTTCACAGTACAGTTACTTGTATCAAAAATCCTGGCAGTCACTTTGTAAAATTCAAATCTGGTTCAAGATTTAGGCTGTAAATGTTCCTAAAATCCCACACACAGTTTTGTCTGGGGTTGTGGTTTAGAACATTTGCTACTCAATAGTGACAAACAGTCCTCTGAAAGAACCCAAAGCAAAAAGTTAACATGAGCTGTCCCCTTCATTTTTAGCATATCCCAAGTTCTGACTTGCACCAGAATGCCATCATATAAAAACAAATGTTCTCCTGCTGTTATTTACTTGACAGAAACTGGAAAATTACAGACATCTACTCCAAGGAAGATTTTGTCTTAGTTTGGCTGAATAATCTAAATTGAGAACACTTTAGAAAAGCATCTAACCAATTTGGATACAGAGCCAACATAATCTTCAAAATTAACTTTTACAAGTGACTGAAAAGAAACTTCTTAATCTCTGAATCCACTGTTTCCTGTCTTCATCTTGCTTGCTTTGGTTTTAATGCTTTCCCATTTCCTTTGCTCTTCTTTACCAAATTTTCATCCATTTAGATTGTGACAGGCAGAAACTATGGTTTCACCTTTCAATTATGAAGAAGCAACTGCCCCTTGAATGGTAAACAAATAAAACATTATTAATATTTTTTTTCTTTTAGCATTTGTAGTACATACATCACCTTGACTTCTAGAAAATTAGACAAAGTAATGCTAAATCACCACTAGTATTACAGGCATTTTGTCTTGAATATTCCCACCAAAGACATAACCACTCTTGCCACAGTAACTTGTTAATGTGTGAGCATCCAAAAGTAAAAGTTGGTAAGTGTGAGTAAATTAGACTATCTTACTGTCACTAACAAGTATATAGAGCAAATAAATAGCATTGAAAGCAGTTGAAAGGCATACACATGCCTTTTAGCCCAACAATGTCTCTCTGCTCCACCCTAAGAAGTGCTCTACATCTCATTCACAGGCCATAGAACACTACTGACTAAATTTGCAGGCAAATGTGGCATCCTCCCTGCTCTGCCTTTTTCTTCCCATTTATTCACTACCAACATCTTGAGCATCCTCTATTCTGGTGGTTCAAAGAGAAACCACCTTGGACACAGGTGGTTATTCTAATTCTCTGAAGTAGTTGATGATTAAAGGCAAGCACAAAAGTCAGGAACTGGAAATCACAATGGGGCCAAGCTGTCTAAAGAAGTCTCATGTTAACAGATGTAAACCAACCTGTACCAGAAGGTTATTAATTGCCATGTGTGATTAGCACACTGAGAGGATGCTCACATAGCACAAACAAGGAGGAACTCACTAACACCATCATGGAGACTGTGAAATACATCTGTCTCGTTCCTAAGCTTAGCCAGGAAACCTTCTTTCTCTGATGGGACTGACCATAGGACTAGAAAAATATCTTAGAAACTGGGAGACTTTCCTTCAAGGGCATTGCAACTATTATTACACAAAATAATGTACAGAAGGGATGTATTTCCTCCTCCTTCCTGATAGACTAATTCTCCAGAGGCCTCTAGGGCAGTTTCAGATGCTTCCCTGCCCAGCGTGTCAGATCATACAAGAATCCAAAATGGATTTACAAAGAAAGTCGGAATCCTTGGCAAAAGCTGTGTACCGGTGGGGCAACAGAAGGGGGGAAAGTTATTGATAAATAGGTGACACCTCTTTTCAAGACTTACTACAGCAAGTGACTGTACAGCTACCCATTTATCTCCATCCATCTCTGAGTAATATCAGTGACTACCTGGTTTGCTCCTAGGACTCATTTTCACAGAAACACGTCTTTATGTTTGGCTTTGTCAAACGAGGTATTTGATAATAAGAAGAATTATGCAGCAGTCTAACCCAATAACCTATCTTGAACATGCACAATGCGGAATATTCTACACATACCAGAGGTCTCTTGATTTGAGAAAAGAAACCTACTTTGTTACTATGCAGCTTGGCAGGTAAACTTCATTTTGTGAGCAGAACTCTGAAAAATGCATCCTTAGGACAACTCCTTTCCAGAAAGGTGTGATACACATCACGAGACTGGATGACTTCCTGGTAAAGTGAATTCTGCCACTTACCCACAAATCATGTATAGAAAGGAGGAAGGGCAAGGTTCATCTGTAAGTTTCAACAGCCCTTCTCAGGTCCTAGCTGTGGCAATCAAGAGTTGTGTATCCACAGTGTATTTGGTCCTTAGCTAACTTGATGAAAACAGGCAGTTGAGGTTGATCCTGGCTACAGAAAAGAGGTTTGTATGCATTTCTAAGAGTGATGTGAATAGCTCTCCTATAGAAACTGATCTGGGATGCACCTTATGGTGTAGGAGCTGGTCTGAAAGCCAACTGAGTCACTTCATAAATGACATTATTTTTTGTTGCTATTAGAGTTTGCCCTTCAGAAGATCCTCTCATTGTTGGAACATCTACCACTTCGTCAATTGAGAAGCAACTGAAATTTACTCCTTGAGGATAAAAGAAGAAGGGTGGTTGTAAGAGACATACAATAAATGGTTTAAAAAAGCTAATAGAGATTTTGAGGATGATTTTTCTAGGCCACTTTCCTTGGCATTCAACACTGTAAACCATATCTATCCAAAGTCCAGGCAACCAAATAATTTGCCTAAGTGTCAGAAACACTACTACACAAGCCACATCAGAATGAAGAGCAGTTTTAACAAATTCCAGAGCTTGGTCTGCAGCAAAACCTGCTCTCCCAATGCAGATCCTTTCCCTCTCTGCAGGAAACCAGGTCCAGATCCAAGTTTTGTGGTTGACCCCTACTTTATGCTGTTCTAAGCTGAAAGTCCAAAGGTGATGTTCCCCGCAAAACACGGACTTGCCAATGCAGGTTTGATTCTAAGTAAATGCCATATTCTGACAAAGACTCCTAGAGCCTTGGACAAGCCAGAAAGTGTGTCAGCCCCTCACAAGGCCCAGCTGCACACGCACACTCACCTACTCGTCATCGCACAGAATGCCCAGCTCAGGAAAAAGACTCCTGTCTCGGGCTCTTCTCAGGCCTGCCACTCTTTTAAACTCGAGACAGTGGGAAACTTTCTGTGAAATTCAAGTGGTCTTTGTTAAGTAGCCCCCTTTTTTTTTGTCCAGTAAACATGATGTAGAGATCCCAATGGACTTATTCTGAGAAACTCCTGTAAAATGGTTTTGTCCCCTTTTTGTGAAGCAAGTTCTGATTGGAGGGGTATTCACAAACCATATAGGAAAGAATGGGTGTGAAAATGCAAAGGCCATTCTTACCCAGATGGGCAATGAATAGGCATTTGCCAGTTTAAAAAAAAAAAAAAAAGGCAGAAAAAAAGAAAGGAAAAAAGCCCAGACAACTGCACAGATTATGCACATTTGAAATCCTCCTGGGATACAATTTGAAGCTGGCATGGCATAAAGGTGAAACATATTACTGTGCAACTTTGAAAAAAGCTTCATTTGCTCGTATGCAAATGTACCGATTAAACTGTCAGGCTTTTCACAGAAACATGCATGGAATTCATCCTCAACTAGTAAGAAGGAGCACAACGTGGATGGGAAAGGAAAAAACTTTTGTTGTGTAATACATGACTGAATGCTTAGATTAGTGTTTCCCTGAATCTCACCCACCCCTCCTGCTGACTTTTATGCTATGGGCATTCAAAAGAAAGTAGGTTTTACCATGACAATAACAATGACAAGCTCTCCAAGTACAGTACCAAAGGGGAAGGCAATGGCAGAAGGAAACAGCAGGCAGTGGACTCCTGGAAGATGCTATAGAAAACGTGGAAGTGCAGCACTGAGGTACATCAAGTGTGGCTTGAGGCAGTTTTCTATTTGCCAGTTACCATACACAGACCTACATAAAGCTAGGAAGTTATGGCTCAAAATGGTAATTTTTTTGTTTGTCAAAACCATAAAAAATTATCCCCAGAAAATACGTGATGTAGTAGTACCAAAAAGATGTACAGAATACTGAACACTGAAGGCCATACACAAATGGCGACGTTGCACATTTGAAAATGCATTTAGTAAGGTTTTTTCCTGTACAGCCACTAGATGTCCCTTTCTGCAAAGCCAATTGCTGAAAGTCTTAATGCTCATAACTGAAAGATATCAGAGAATTTGATTTTCTCTAGTGTCTTTTAAAATCACAGTATCTCAAAGCTCATTGCACAGTAATGACTACCATTTCTAGAAACATAGTGGTGATGAATCCACCACAGCTACTGTAACTCAGCAGTAGCTCAGTAGTTCAGCACAACCTTCACCTGAAGCTAAACTGCCTAAGATGCTGGAATCCAAGCTTTTTTGGAAACTTACTGTGTGCTCTTTCACGGGAATGACTAGCGGAGTGAAACCCAAAGGCTGTGTCTTGCTTTCATACTTATGGGAAATAGAAAATAATTGTCATATATCCTTGAGAACTGGTGGGCTTGCTGAGACAGACACAGATTTAGTTTTTGCCTCAACTGTCTGCAGAAAAATTTAGAAAATTGTCTGGCAAAACATCTCACTGATGTCTCATTTAGACAAGATCAACTAGAACAAGCTTGGAGTTTTTGCCTAGTTTGTCTTTCTGACAACCTTCTCAAGCCTTGCATTGAGAAGAATGCACACTTTGAGAGATGGTGGAAAAGTTGGAGACGTATCTTGTACAGAACATGGTCTCTTTATGTTTTCATTACCAAAATGACAAGTGCTTCCCTAGCTAGGAGAACACCCTGGGCTCAGACAAAGATGTACAGTTGGGCTTGGTAGGTGGTCTTCCTGCTTCTGGAGCTGTTTCTCTGTGCACCAGTAATCCAGTCACTAGTTCCTGGGAGCACAACAAACCTAATGACCTGCTGCTGCTGGAGACAAGCAGTATCATCAGGTCCTTACTCTCTACCATGTGTGGTTTTGGAAATCTCTAATCCTTGGTCTCCACACCAACTGTTGGATGACCACAGCCTCCTGTTTGTATCAAAAATATGCATTAGGTTCTTCAGACAGTCATCTAGTCTACTACTTTTCCTCATGCGGGAATAATTTATCTACACTACCTCTTCACAAATTTGTCTACCATGTTTGCAAAAACAGCACTGTGGATTTCGCTTCCCTCCCCAGACAGACTGTCTACTGTCTTTCTAGCAAGAGAGATTTCTAGTACTTAACTTTGAAACTGATAACTCAACCCCTTCCCCTAACAGACAGGGAGAACTATTGACCATTTTCCTTTTTACAGCACTCTCTCATATACTGGAAGGTGCCTCACTTTTCTTCTTTAGACCTGTCTTTTCTAGAAAGTACAAACTCAGGTCTCCAAATCATTGTCATTGGTTATAGGGATTCTACCCATTCTTATCTTCTTCCATCTTCTCTCCAGCTTGTCTTTCTTTCACTTAAAATGCAGCTCTGAAGTCAATAAAGTACTCTAACTGAGGGAGGTGCATGAAGGAGTTGCCTATGCATTATTGTCTATGATACTCTTTAAAGACCTTACAGAATAAATAACCCCAAGCAAACAAAGTCCTGTTATCAAAACAGATTTTCCCTAAGAAAGATATATGTGAGTAAAGAATCCTTATGTTGGAATGAAAATCTCAACTCTTTCATAAACACAACAGTTCTGTGGAAATACAGCGTTTCTATCACAACATCTGATGGAAATGCTGTATTTCACAACATGTGAAAGCTACTACAGCTCCACAATTTCCATATGGAGTTCTCATTTCCATACATTTTGTGTCTTGTATTCCAAACTTTGCACTGCAACAACCAGAGGTGCTTTTTTCAGCTTCAATGACCTGATTTATGCCAATTGATAAAGCTTTATTTTCTGTTGCTATCAAGTTAGTTACTATAAAACTGGATTAATAGAGCAAAAATTCCTATATAGTGTTTTCATACACAACATTAGTCCTGCATCAGCTTCCAACTCTCTGGGACCAATTTAGTGGAGTAACATTTCTTTCACTCAAGAAAGTGACCAGAATTCAAATCCTGAAAACCCGGCAACGTCTGACTTCTCAGTATATCTCAAAGATGCCGGAGAGACCAATTCATCTATGCCTGCTCAGACTGATTCTTCTGAATATTTGGCCTCATTCTAAACAGGGGCCTGCAAGAGGAAAAGCTTCCATGGAGTTTCAGGAACATAGAAGAACATTTGTATCCTCAGCAGGAGATCTGACCAGGAGTAGCCCTTGCTTTCTGTTGCTTTAAAGGTTTGCTGGAGTTTTCACCCAATCATCTGCTTGAACATCTTGAAAATCAGTATCTCCTTCTATAATATCTATCCAAAACAAACACCAGATGACACTACACAAATTGCCCTAACCCTACCAGATTGTTGTTAGAATCAAAATATGTAGCAGTCTACATTTAACAGGAAGTACTATATTTTTACCAGCACAACATCTATTAATGTGTCAGTAATACACTCTATGGAAGAAAGAATCACTGCGTTCTGAAAGCTGTCAAACTTCTCTAAATTTTGTAGCTAATAACTACATTTGTTTGAAAGACAGAAATGCATGCACGCACAAACACAACCTTATTCTCCAAGGAGAAAACACACCAAGGAGACGGCATGAAAGAGTTTGCTTGAATGTTTTTCAGGAGACTTTTTCTGCAGACTAGAGAATGCTCAGCAAATTTCCTATGGATGATTTATTCAGTTAATTGCCCTGTCCTTTCCAGCATTTACCAAATGATGAGATATCAATTTTACATAAAACTGAAGACTAAACCATAGGTGTTCTGTTCATAAATCGGCTGCTATACCCACAGGACACAAATCCCCAGCGTCAAGCACAAAGGCTTCTATTTCAGCCTCCAGGCCTGGGGGCAGGCAGGGAGCCACCTTCCTATGCTTTGCCTGACAGACATCAGGAGGTGTCCATCCACACTAATCCTGTCTGCTCTACAATCCACAGGTGGCAATGTCTGTGCCTCAGTTTGCTCCACACCTGGAACAAGGACAGCATCATACACCCAATCCTGCAGGACTGCCTGCCTCAAGGAATTCTAATAGATTGTTTTGCACCCTTGGATAAAGAATACTAAAGAAATACCAAGAATTAACTCCACAGGTCTCTTCAAATTTTATTCTCCAGGCTTACAAAAACCTAGTTTTCTTTTCAAACTACTCTGGTGGCTTAATTTCTCTATTCCTCTTTAGGGTCAGCATCCTACTTACAATTGTAAAACAGCAGGTAAAAACTGGCTGCAATTCATAGCAGTGTAGTCACCAAAAGCTTCGGTGTTACAGCATGTTCAGCTATTTTTAACTTAGAGAAGTATTACATTTTGAGCCAGGATATTTACTTTTCCCACTTTCAATCCAATTTGCATACTTGCTATTTTAGAAATTCCAAAGACACTTTGAAGAGGATATAGGCAAAAGCCATTTTTTATTCCCAGGCACATATTTGGGGTCCAGTCAAATACACCTCCACATTCAACAGTGGCACACACATACACACAGACTGTTTATCTCAGTTCTTCTCTCAGACCTTGTCTGCAGACCATCTACAGCCATGCCATTGTATCTCAATAGCATAGACATGGACTACCTTGATGGGGGATACTTCTCCTGTGGGTATCTTCAACACCTCCAAGCAATATGTATGACATTACAGAAGAAGCCTTGGAGCTGTCATAGCTGCATCAACAGGGATTTCAACAGGCTGTGCCCATAGCACTACAAGGGTGTTAATTCCCATGCCCCCATCAGTTGTAATCTACTTATGCTAGTGAAATATAAGTTTGCCAAATAGCATCATCATGCACCTTTTTAAAATGTAAAGGGAGAAAACTGCACAACTGCCCTCTTAAAACAGGAAAGAGAAAATGTCTCCACATGATGGCACAATTTCCTAGGAAGAGAAACGACGCTGTGCTCATCCCTTCTTCAGTAGGAAACATTTTCATGTTCTACACGAAATCTGTTTCTACCGCACTCTTGTTCCCAGAGAGCTCATGCATGATCCTGCCAAGCCCCAGCACGGTCCAACTGTTTTAACTGGCTGTAAGTTTAAGGCAGTTCATCTTTTTAAAAATCTAGGTGCCTCTATTGCTCATTTTCCTTCCCAGTGCCAGGTGCTGTTACTCAAGAGTGCATGTTTCACTGGTGGACCCGCAGCAAGACAGTCACTGAGCAGGGAAAAGGAGAGATGGGCCAGCAATGCTGGTGTGAGCACTCCCTACTCAAAAAAAGATTAGGGGGATGCTTCTTGGAACAAAAAAATTCTTTGGAAAATGTAGGCAAACAAGGTGATTTGTTTTGCTATTCTATGGCCCTGATTAAAAGACTACTCTAGCCCTTCAGAATACCTCCACCTGCTTTAAAGGCCTTTCTTTAAATCCTAATAGTGTATTTCAGACTGAATCCCCATAAGGAAAGTGGATAAGGATTCCTTTTGGTTGTCTTGCTGTGGGGGGACTGTATAAATTTATATCCTCTCTCAGAAACCTTGTTTAGGGAGAAGGGGCTGGGGTTGGAGGTGGGAGCTGTGTCTGGAGAAGGAATGAATTAGAAGGATAACAGGTGCAAATATATTAAAACATGTCTCTGAAAGAGACAATTGCTATTCCATGAACTCCTTCATGTTCACCCTGTATTGTTAGGTTTTCCTCCAGGCAGAAAGACAAGGAGGAAAAGCTTATCAACCTGAGCGTGGTTAAATACAGTAAGCCTGAAAGCCTGTGGGCTTTGGTTAAAAGGAAAATATAGATTAAAACCTCTTAAGGTAATTACCTGTTTAGAAGGTTTCCATTCAAGCTAGAATCCTCTACAGGGAGTGTTTGTAGCCCTGTTAGGAAAAGGGTGCAGTCAGTTATGGTTGAGTTTTGTGGGAGAGCACTGCTTATTCCTCCACCATTCCAGAGAAAAGCCTTTCAGTGTAGATTTTGTTCTGGTCACAGAACTATGGTTGATGGGAGAAACAAGGGATGGATGAAAAATTGTAAATGACAGTCCTCAGGGCTGAGAAAAGATTCTTTTATCTCTTCCAGTGCCTCTGTCTCAGCCTTGAGTAAAGCTACCACATGAAAATGCTAGATTTTATTTGGTTATTTTTTCCATTTGTCTTTTTTTATCTACTAATGAAAGGGTAATTGTTAACTAGTACAGCTGGGTGCTTTGGTGAATATTTCAACTTAGAAATATCGTGAGACACATTCATACTGTTTTGGACTGTGGCTTCTTTATTTTGAGCTTATGGGATGAGTGTTCAGGCCTGCTTATAATTCAGATTTAAATATCAGTGGGAAACAGCACATGCTCATGTCTACAATACTGAAGGCCACAGGAAAAGTTTCTGTCCTCAGTGAGACCTCTGCAATCTCTGGGAAGAGACTTATTTCCAAAATCACCTACTTAGTTTTGATAGGAATACAAATGTATGGCTGAATGCTTTAAATTAATAAACCAAGGCAATAAGCAAGAACACAGCATTCCTGGGTGGCTTGATATCACCAGATGGAACTCCAGCATTAAATGTACATTGTCAGTTCCAATGCTTCCCCCCACTCCCTGGGGAAAAGGCCCTGGAATTACACATATACACAAGCATTCAGACACCAACAGGTGATACTAATGCAGTGCATGAGAGTTATTTCTCAGGTCTGCCTTGAGGCACATTCTACTCTCTACTCATCCAAAACCACTAGAGATAGCATCTGGGAGTTTTACTTTTGAATACAGGGAATATGCCCTGTTTTGAAATGTAGCATAGGATCAAAGCACAAGGTATTCTTGTTAAAATTGACATGGTTGCCCACACAGGCACGAAACTACAAGAAGTCCCTTTCTCTGTTTTTATTTCCTGTATCATACCCCTTTTCACACAAAAATTGCTACTTTGTGTTTTTTTTCTCTGTGTAACATCAATAAATTACACGTTATCACTCCTATCATCTAGTTATAAAGAGCCTTTCAAGATTTTTTAATAGATGCACAATATTGCTACACTTACATTTTCACTGGTTAAGAACGCAAAAATAGCTGTTGTGAGATTACTCTTAATTTATACTACTTCTCTCGTGGGCTTTCAAGAAGAAGCGTTCCACCAAGTCACATATTGATACAGAGTATATACTGCACAACCCAGCTGGGCAGAGATCCTTTCAGTGTTTAACACAACAAAGCTGGGATGAGTAGGGGCTCCAGGATTTGTTCGTCTCTTTTTCATAGGTGCAGTTAATTCCTCAAGGAGCTATTTGTGCTGACAGATTCTTGAATTCTCTTTGTACTGCATTTCCTGAGTGGGAGATACATACACTCTTATTTCCTGAGTGGTGGATCTCATGCTATTTAAGCTGTGTGAATGACTCCATGGACAATGAAAACAGGGACAGAAAACATAAATGAAGAGATGGCACAATGGCATCCCCTCTAGAAACAACAGTACCTGGTGTTCTTGGGAATTCAAATACACAGTGCCAGCCACAACACGCTGCTATGGTCTCCATGCACTGGGATGCCAGGCAAACATCCCAGTGCAAATGAAGTTTAGTGACATTCTGATGGCTTACAACTGACTTTCACCCATGGAGTAGATCAAGCACTGCGTTTCTTGTGAACATGATTTTCCCCCACAACACCTCCTAGCACACTTTATAAACATTAGTAGGTGGTATTAAACAATCCCTTGGTTTTATGTTTCAGGTTCTCCCCCACTACCATGTTAAGGCTTCAGTTCAAAAAAAGGTTCGAATGAAAGAGCTCCCTTTGTTCAGTTGTGAACAATGCAAGAATTGTTTTGGTTTTCTCTTATTTGAATATTGGTTTGGCCATACCTTCTTCTAAAGTTACTGAGGGGGATCACAGCACAAAGATTACATGGCTACTCTACCACAGGTAAAGAAAAGAGGAGAAAGCGACTATGGAAACTTAGAGGAGAAGAGCAAAAAACTTCAATGCTGAACAGATCACAGTGGTGAAAAGGAGCAGGAGGTGACCAGGCATATTTTTACACCTGTAACTTTGGAGTTGTGTAGCTGCAACAAACCAGGCCCCTACTACACTAGTCAATGTTTCTCAATGCATAGAAGGAGTCTCCCTACAGCACACAAGGGACTAACCATGCGAGATGCAAGCACTGAGCTACACAGCATTTTAACAACCCACAGTAGGACAAAAGGAGATGTAGATGCAGCTGCTTTAGTTTCCTTCAAGCAAGAGTCACCTGTCAAATGCTGAAGCGTTCCTCTGAAGACCGTATTAGGGAAATGGCACATTTGGTTTAGTCTTCTCACCCAATTAAAATGGAGGAGATGACAGCAGCAGCATGTATGGTTAAGACATGAAATAACAATGATTGGCATGATTATGTTTTACATCCTTCAAGCAGATCGCAAAGTGACAGTTTTGGTATGTGCAACTTTGAGAAGAACAACTATTGAAAGGAAAAAAGAAGAGGAAGTTAGTCAGAAAGAGTCTGAAAGGAAAAGATAAGGAAGTAAAATCCGTAAGAACGGCAGGGAGGTGGCCTTAATAATACTTTAATAGAGTCCATATGCATATCCAAGGACAACAACAGAAAAATGAAGAAGTAGAAAATGTTACAATGGTTAAGTAACAAGGTATAAAAGTTCATTAAAGCTGAAAATTTATTCTTCCAAACATGGAAATCATGCCCAAGTGACATTAATAGAACTGAGCATAAATTGTAGCAGACTACATGTAAAACAAAGATTAGGTAGGGCAAAGAGGAAATTTAAAGAAAAACTCACTAAAAGCATAAAGACAAATACCATAACAAAACGTTATTTAAACTTATCAGACAGAGACAGTTAACAGAACAATGACTGGTATCTATGAAGTGCTGTAGACTATGTGGATTGATAGGTTAGGTAGGCAAGTAGTAGTGTCAGTGTGTTAACTAGACTACTATCTATGAAAGCAGTAAAGGTAATCACAGAGGTTACAGAAACTCTACAGTGGAACTGACATTGCTTCATTTTCAAGATGGAGTATGATGGAAGAAGGTAAGCTAGCTCAAGGGGAGAAGGGGAAAGCACTGCTCTGGAGACTTATTAAAAAACCCCAAACCAAACCAAACACAAACCCCACATACAAAAATAAACAAAATCCCAAATATTGAAAAAAGTACTAGAACATCTTGATACACTGAACAGTGATGGATATTTGCACATATTCATCAGTCCCTCATTTCATGAGTGAAGCGGTTAAAATATATATAAAAGAAGAATTTACTGAAGACTGTCAACATAAAGAACAGTATTTAAAATCTTGGAGGGGGCTGACTCTGAAGACATGAACAAGTGAACTCAGAAACAGACTGCAGACATCTTACTGGACAGTTATGGTGTGTCTCAGTGGCTGCAGCTTGACTTAGAAACAGAAACACCACAGCATTACCAACTCAGTCACATCAAGAATGGAAGTTATGGAACTGTGAGGAGCAATAAGCCTTATTCTTTTCCCTGGTATTTAGAAAGGATAGGTACACTGTAGAAATATCTTCAAGATGTCCCCTGAAATCATGAGAGTTAGAAACTTGCACAGCAGTTTTAAACCAAAGCTGAGACTATGCATGTTATCACTGACAGCTCTCTAAATGGAGAGCAGTAAGGAAAACACCACAACGTAACATCAAGACAGTATTACAGGGGCATCAAATAATAGAATCAACGTTTAGGATAATTAGACAAATTTTCAAAGGCATCTATGTGTTACAAATATAGGTGATTTATGCATCAGTGAAAGCTGGGCTCCAAAGTGACACAGTTGCTTCTGAAAACATACTCACTGATTTTGTAACTGAAGTACCATATGCTATTAGTCATTTCTCAAGAGAGGAAAAGCCCGAGAGACCAACCTGACAAAACTCACTTAGTGCACTGATTAGAATATAGAGACCAGCTCCTACCAGTAGTATAACATTTTATACTGCCAGTTCTTCAGTGTATTGTGATGGCTTTTTCAAGAGGCAGGGTGAGCTCAGCTTATAGTTTTACATACCTGTACTTGTACTTATTTTTGTCTCTATGCAATTCAAGCAACATATATCTGCTTCTATGAAAACACAAATTATTCCTGACTGATATTTCTCTGATAATTTTACAAACAGAAATACAAGTGCATGGGACATAGAAATCACAACTACTAAAAAGAGAAGCAGTTACTAAACAAAATTTCAAATGTTCTGCAAGATGAAAGTATAATTCAGTGTTGTGACATCAGTATTTGAGAACTATGGATATCCTTGCTTTCAGTTTAGCTTTCTACAGAAAAGGCCTGTATCATTATTATTATATCATCTAAAATAGATATCTAAACATACATCATTTCTTAGGTCACCAAAAACAACCTAAAAATATTCAGCATTAGCTAAGACATGCCATACATAGATTAGCAAAAATACAGCTGAAATGACTATTGACATACTGCCTGACTCTCTAAACAAGGACACTGGCAGAATCAGGGTCCCCCTCGTTTTCACTGAGAGTGGAGACCATTTGAAAGCTCCAGAGCAGTTCCTAGGGAATCACATCCACATATTTCCAGAGGGAGGGGGAAGACCATAAGGGCATGTAACCATTCTCTTCCTGCCACAGAACCTCAATGAGAAACACAGGAAACCTAAAAGGTAAAGATGAGGCCAAACCACCTTCAGATCTATCCAGCCTCTATACTAGCCCCAGGCAAATCAAACTGGCATATTAATGGGAAGGGAATGGTGGGTCGCTCTAGGTGCTCAAGAAAATGAAAATCCACAGTTTCCATATCCACTGTCAATGCTCTGTGGAGTTCTGGAATCTTGTGAGGTTCCCACTCTGTCTTTCCCTGTCATGATGGAAGGCTATGAAGTTACAAAAATCAGAAGAAAAAAAAGCAAATACTCTGCTTCAAAGTTCCCATCCTGTGAAAGCTGAAAAATGCTGGAATTGGACCAAGTCAGCCCCGGCACTTGAGCATGTAGAGGCAAAGAGTTCAGATGTGGTCTATCACTGATAGTGTTTATAAAGTGCATTCCATTTAATGCAAAAAAACTCCCTGATCCCTTGCTAAAACGTAACTTTAGAAAGTCCTCCCCTATTTCAACAACTTGCCAATGATTGTTCAATAGATTAAAAAAAAAAAAAAAAATCCATGCCTTACTTTCCTTCTCTACTCATTCCTCACCAGAATCACAGGTCTCTGCAAGAATTCTGTGTTCTCTAAAATCATAAAAACTGCTTCAGAAGTTTTCCAGTGATTGTCCAACCTGCCTCTCAGTCCCATGGAAACTCTTTGCAAAGATGTTGCTTTTGTCTTGTCTGGAACAAATTCCTTCACAGATGGACCATCCAATGTCTAAGAATAACTCTTTTAACTATCAATAGAGACAAAGAGATTCAGTTGCACTGTTCCCGTGGGATTCCTTTGAGTTTGGACACATCTGTTAAGATGCATACATCAGAGCTTGAATGAAGTTTTTGTCTGATTGTATCTTTGAGAACTCGTGAAAGTTTCTGCCAAAATGATCTTATCTCTTGGCACTTGCAAAACATATATAGTTATAGATGCTTTCTGAAAGGCTCCTGAAATAAGTGGCCTATACAAACCAAACCAGTTTAAATATAGTCAAGTCCTGATGACCTCCTTCCTCTCAGCAAAGTCTTTGGCAACTTTACCTGAGACTGTTTACCTGAGACAACCTTATGCACTTTATGCATTCGCTATCCATAAGCAAGGAAATAGGTGAAAAAATGCAAATAGCACAAATCTCATATGCTTTCCTTTGCTATTTTATAACCTTTCCAGAACCTGTGCTTGTCCTTGCACGAGCACCCTTCTTCTGGGTAAGCACATAGATCTGTTTGTGACAGCTGAGTAGCCAGAGGTATAACTCAGTTGGACTTCTATCAGCTCACTCTATCACTTAATTCCAAATTAATTCAAAGTGGTGGTTTTTATCTGCCAAGCCCTCCATGAAAACAGTTACCTCAGGAAGCACCTCTTCCTCTAACTTGTTTCTCCAATTGTATTGTATGAGTCAGCATTTCCCAAGACTAAAAGAGATGCGACTGGACACAATGCATCCTGTGTTCTGTATCTAGCTTCAAGGATTCATCTGTGCTGGAAATACAGTGTTCAAATCCAGAAATCTAGGACCCAGTCAGTCCTACAAGTGTGAGAAATAATGCAATGTCATTTGGAATAAGTGGCACCAGAAACAGCATGTAGAACATACTATGCTACAGAATGAAACCCTAAATTATGTTGTGCATCACATATGACTCTACCCAGGTTTTTTTTTGCTAAGTATTCATATCAGTAAGACTGGCATTCAGACTATTGCTTTAGGCTTTCTTCACCTCTGCCTTTTACAGCTGAGGAGCAGATGGCTATCACAGAGTTTTTATTTCCTATGCTTGGAAAAAAAATTTGATCTGAATCATTCCAAAAGCACCCTGATATTTCAAAGTAGATTGGCTTCTGAACATTTCTCATAATAATAAATATGTGGCGTTGTTTTCTGCCAAGCACTAGTGACTGTGCATGCAAAATGGTCAGTGAAGATTTCAACTGATTTGAATAGGTGGCCCATAAAGTCCAAGTTTTTTTTTTCCCAGATACATGAATGAGGCCTTATGAAACCATCTGTACATCTGTGCATTTTTCCAAGAATTTATATACCCTACCATGCTGATTCTTTCTGGGTGTTTCTGATATTTTCAGTGAAAATTCCTCCAAAACTTCCTGTCTAACTCCAGTTTTTAAGTATTGTTGTATTATTTTCCATCCACTAGAAAATTCCCCAGCAGAATGAAGAATGTCCTTTGAAAATGAAATATCTGCCCATCTGTGGGGGTACAGGAAGTAGGATGGTCTGGGCAAGGGAGGAGAAGCAATGTTGTGTGTGTTGTCTAAAGGTAGAGGGGAGGACAGGAAGTCTTGCTGGCCCAAAGAAGAAAAGCATCACCATGGGTCCAAAAGTTGAGAGGAAGAAAGATGTGGCAATATAGCTCTGAGGAGGTGAAGAGGACAAAGAAAGGGATTCTAGAGTGAGGAGAAAGAATTGATCCAAAATGAAGGGCACATCAGAGGTATGGAAAAAGCATTTGTAACGACAGGGAAGCCCATTTTTAAATGTTGGGAGCCACAAAAATTGATCTCTTGTGTCCATGAATATATTCTAGCACCAAGGATTGAGGCAATATTAAAAGAGAATACCACAAAACACAGTAGAAAGCTATAGTAATTATGCAGTAAATATTCATCATGACTCATTTTAGTTCATGTGAGTTCTTGCTATTTTGCAAGGGCATGCCAAACACTAATTATATGCATATCACCCCTAACAAATACAGCCTGATAAAGGTCATAACCCATCATAAACAACTGTGAGCTTTTCTACTGGTTTCAAAGTACATGGAATCAGCTAACAGAGAGCAATACCACAAGACATCTTACCATTTCCTGAATTTTTGAAGGATTCTAGCTATATTTTGGAAACTAAATTTCAACAATTCACAAGACAGGACAATATTAATGCTGAAATTGCTATTAAACACATTTTCTGAAAACAATCCCCCATACTTTCAGTGTGAAAGGAGCATCTAACCTGGGCTGGCAGTTTATTCAAATTTACAGAATAACAGAATTGTTTAGGTTGGAAAAGGCCATTGAGATCATCTGGAATGTGATCTGAGGATATTAAAAACTTAGTGGTCTAAAAGACTCTGTCCACAGACCAGGTAGAGCATGAAGAGCTGCAGGCTCCACCTTCCCCTGCTGCCCTCTGCCAATATTTCTCACCCTGAACTTGGCCACCTCAAGCAAAAGCAGGAGTTCATTCTCCAAGTTCCCTACAATCCTTGCTGGCCTCTGTCCTAAGGTTGCTTTCATGGGTTTCCATTTGTACTGTCAAAAAAATCAGTGTGAGGTTTCAAATCCCATTTACTAATGAACTCTTTCATCTTTGTGAATGGGATAAAGGGATTCTTTGTTTGAAAACAAGGATTATTTTTTTCTTGTTGTTATGCTCATTTTTTGCATCTTTTCACAAGATTTTTGTTTTCAGAAAACATTACAAGACAAAACTGCACCCCAGTTTCAACAAAGAGCCTGACATCTCCAATTTGAAGAAAATTCTTGTATATACTAAATTGCATGCTGCCTGCTGTTCAATTGTTTCACATCTCTTTCTTCTCCCCAAATCACCAGGTGAGATTTAGGAAAGTCTCCCCAATGTTTACCAGCTCTATTAAAATCAAGATCTCTAGCAGAAGCTCATAATGAATAAAGTCAGAAGCCAACAGGAATGTATTGCAGCTAAAATGATTTTGATAGTGATGATCCCCATAACCCGACTGCTTCCAAGCTTGGCCCTGAGGCAGGCTTTTTAAATTAAAAAAAGAAAAGGATATACATACTTTTTAATCTGATTTTTTATTGTCATGCCCTGATTTTTTTTTATAGGCTTTTGCAAAGTCTGGTTGGCTTCCAAGCTGTTGAAACCTGGTGTCATCATCTTCCTCCTTTTTCCCTCTCTTGTAAATTTTACAACATCCTAAACCACTGCAGAAGAGGTAAACTATATATTCTAAAACTAGTGAGTGATGAGATTCACATTACCCTGCACATTCTTGCCCAAGAGACTTTCAGGCAGGGACCTCTGTGAAATGACAATGTTTTGAAGGGCTGGCAAAGTAAGACGACTTTCCAAAATCCATTTTTAATATTCCCTCCCTTATTTTTGCATTTTTTGGCAAAATGGAGAAGAACATTTTCTAAAGGCAAACTAACCCATGCTGAGTATTCTGAAAGTGAATGCCCTCAAAACAAGGGCCTTAAAGCTGGTACAACCACACAGGTCTACAAAGATTTTCCAGACTCTCACAGGCCGATCCTCTCCACAAAACATTCCCCTTTCTTCATGGAAATACTTTACAATCCTGGGCTCCAGAGCCAGGCACTTGTTTTCAGCACAGGCTGAAACCCCCCAGTCAGGAGATATGGTTGGGTAACGAGAAGCATGTGACTACGTGGAGAGGAGCAACAGTTCTAGTTGGACAGGGACACGCTTGAGGGGTCTTCCCTTTTTAATTTGTAATAAGCAGCAACCTGACCTAACAACACACTCTCAGCTTTCTCTGGCTGATTGCATTGTCACAAACTTAACAAAAAAATGTTCTGCTTCAGATGTAATTCCCAAAGAAGGGAAAAGGTAAGCCCTGAGGAGGTCCTGCTTATGACATTATGGAAAGAGCATCCAACTGGAAAACCTGGGCCACAGTAAGGGAGGCGTTTTCAAGAACCCCAGCACAACCCAGCAGCGTGTTGGTGTACTCACAATCAGATGACCCTGTGTGTGCGTGCAGGTTTGTTGGTGAATGTGGAGAGTGGATGAGGGCCGGGCTCAGAGAAGGAACAGCTTCAAGGTTCAGGCAGGGAAGGCCCGGCTTGGCGCTGCATGCACCCGTCTGAGTAATCTCATTCTCCTCAGACGCCTTCTGGTTTTCAGCTGTCTTGGGTTTCTTCCTGAAAATAAACAAAGAGACCTTTGAAGGGACTGACTGCATATTTGGGAAAAGGCATTTTTAGAATCTGTTAAAGATAACTTTCTTCCCCCACCACCACCCCCCTCTCGCCTCTCTTTTCCCTTACAGGGAAGGAGGCAGAAAAGACTTTCCTCCACACTTCTTGTTTGGAAACAAGCTGCTCCTTGTTTTGACTCTGATGCAATGGCCCTGAGACTGTGTTACAGCAAATAGGCCAAGCACGAAGCTCCTTATTCTGCCCCTACTGATGACATATAAAATGAAACTCGTCCCAGTAGTTTAGACAGTCAGAGCGCCGTTTGACAAATATTAAGCAAGGCTGTAGCATTCTGAATAGAGAGAGTTATACAGAAATATAATAGAATTGTCTGAAAAGCAAACAAATATGCAAGTTTCCAGTTCAAAACGAATCAGTGCAGAGACTTGTTTTGTAGGGAAAAGCACTGAGGCAATTTTGAGATGCAGAGGTCATCTAAGTAAAGCATTAAGACTTGGAACCTCAAACAACTGTCTGTGAGCACTGTGCACACGAGCTCTCAACACCTCCCTCCATCCAGGATCTCCAAGGAATTAAGGCTGAGTGGTACACCAAAGCAGGTAGTTAGTCACCACCCTGGTTTCACGGATGGAGAAGGCGAGGCACTGGGAGAAGTGGCAGGTTTTGAATCACACAGTGAGCACTCTGAACAGGGCGGCGAGCACCCGTCTCCCTGTCCCGTCTCCATTACACAGGTGCAGGTGCTGCCTCTGTGTTCCCCGAGGCAGGGAGCTGCGCCGCCAACTCGGGATGCAGCCTCCGGCCGGGGACACTGCTGCCCTGGCCCGGGATGCGGCTGGGGCACCCCGGCAAACATCCGGCTGCTCCCGCCGCATGCCGGGGGGAGAACCGCGTTTCTTTCGGGAGAGCAGCAGGAGCCGGGCAGGCTGGAGCCATCCCAATGGAACCCGTTATCTCCTGCCGACACCCGAGGCGCGAGCTGTGCCGGGCATCCCGGGAGCAGGTCCTGCCTCCCGCCTGCCGCCAGAGCCTTTTCGACAGGGCGGGATTCTCCTCACGAAGGGCCAGGGCGGGAGCCCCTTCTCCCCGCGCGCCTCTGCCCTTCTGCGTCCCACCCGGGACGGGGTTTGAGGGCTGCGCCAGCCTCTCCATCCTTAACCCGATCGTGCAGCATGGAAAGCGCCCTTCCCGCGGGGGGCGAGGACGGGCAGAGCGGGCCGGCCGCTTACATAAAGGCCTTATATAAGGGCTGCGCGCCCGGCCGGGGGCAGGCCCCGACCCGCCGCCATTGCCTGCGGCCGCCGGCGGGGGGCAGCACTGGCCCGGCCCGGCCCAGCTCGGCCCGGGGCGAGGAGCAGAGCGAGGAAGAAAAACTGCAATTAGAATAAAAAAATGAGTTAAACGGGCCAGAAATAAAGAGAACAAATCCTTCCCCCGCCCCTCCTCCCGCAAAGCCCCCCCTAGGAGGTGGTGGGTTAGGAAGGGATGCCCTGGAGCGGCCGAGGAGCAGCAAGAGGCGCCCGGTGGCAGCCGGCCGGGGAACTGAGCTCTGCAGGTGAACCACGACCAGCGAGGGGGGGTCACACCGATAACCCCGCAGCTTCTGGCAGCCCTGGTGCGTTTTGGATTACCGGGACTACAAATCTCCACGCCACGGGACGGGCAGATGGTATTGCTGCTATAAACTACACGTCTATAATCAATATGGTCAAAATACATTGGCCGAAGTCTAATCTGCTTGAAACCAACAGCATATGACTAAATGGACCTTAGTTAAAGTTGCAGAGGTACAGCAAACTGCTGAATTGATCTATTCCATTTAAATGGAAGGAAAAAGAAAGCTTTTAAAAGTGTGTTTTTTCATGAAGAGTAAACAGAGCATCTTGTCACTCCAAGTTTGGGCATCTTTCCTTTTGTTCCCTGTTCTGTCACCAGAATCCATCTCTTGCTACGCAGATGAGAATGCCTGAGACACAGAGCTTGTATGGGGGCACATAAAGTACATGGACTGCATATGTTTTTTTTGTAACAGTCCACACAGATTTTTGGCATAGTCCAAACAAACTCTGGCACACCTTCACACACTTCATTTCCAGATCCCAGGACATTCCCATGTGCAGCCAGCATGCTGGGGACTGCAGGAAATCTGTGCATAAACCAGTGAGTTTTTACAGCATTGTTACCCAAGCAGCTTCCAAACAGCACATCTTTTTGGCCAGGGAGCAAAGGCTGTATGTAGGCTTGGACTCTGGATGCAGAGGGCAATGAAGTTCCTTGTACCTTGGAGCTGAACTGCTGTATTTGAGGCCTGTTTTCAGCTCAGAGTTAGCCCAAGTTACATGCTTGGAACACAGCCTCTGACTCAAGGTCTATCCACACACAAAGCCGCCTACCCCGGGCAGGAGACTGTTGTTATTTGCAGAGTGGGGGCTTAGTCTGAGTAAACAAGACTTGTCAGTCACTAGCACAACCATAGTTCTGTTGTTAAATCAAGCACTGACTGATGTTTCATTCTGTGGCTGATCCTGCTTGTGCCTCCCAGGCCTTCAAAACTCATTAGAGGGGCAGGTTAAAAAATACTATAACAACAGGTAGTGACATCAAGGAGGCTGTGCAAAGTATCCCCTGCTTCTTCCTATCCAAACCCATATATTTTCTACTTTGCTCCTAAGGCTGACACTGTGTTATCTAGATGCTCTTGTGTCATCACCTTTCCACATTGTAGTCCTGCAGCTTGGTGACTTTTGCTCACTGGGATGGTAAGAATATAGCAGTGGTGCTGATTGGCACTGGAGATGACACCTCTCCACAGCAGGTCATTTCTCTCACTGTTCAGCCATGCTCTGTATGTCACTACCACCTGAAAGGAATGCAGGCTTCCACAGGAGGAAGGCTAAGGGAATCAGCAAAGTCAGCTAAGGATCTAAAGAAAGCTTTTTCAGAAAAGAAAAATCCTGGAGACACTGTGATCAAAACTACCTATGAAGGAACCCAAAGAAAGTTCTCCAGTCTGCAATGTCCAACTACTGTTGCCAGCAAAGGCAAAACCAGAGCAATCCTGCTGTTGCTGTAAGTATATTGCTATTCTTTTTTTCTACCTTATCACCCATACAGAAAGCTCCCACTGCCGTGATCTTCACCTATATATTCTAATTAAATATTCTTACATTCTCTTACACAGTCTTCTTCTATTGCTATTTTTCTGCTATAGTCCTCACAGGTAGAGTTGTTAAGTACTCAATCAGGCTGTGGCATCTCCATCCTTGGAGATTTTCCAAACTTAATTGAACAAGGCCCTGAGTAACCTAATCCAGCTTGGAAGTCAGCTCTGTTCTGACCAGGGAATTGGACTAGAGACCTCCAGAGGACCCTTCCAACCTAATTTTTTTTTTCTGATTGCACACTACTTCTATGAATACTTCCATCATCAAGCTCTCTAATATATCACCATGTAAAGGTAAAGGAAGGTAAAAATGGCACACTAATTTGGAAAACTGTGAATTGTTATAGCTATGTCAAAAACCCTGAAAGAACAAGGGTCGGAGCAAAAATGAAACAAGTAATAAATATTGTTTGCGGAACCTTCTCAAATTACACTTATTTATGTCCCGTTTTTGGACTTCATTGATTGGCAAGTCTATGTGATTATTTTAGTGGGAAGGGTCAGTCTATCTTGCTACTTTAGTTCTTATGACTACATTCTTCTCTACATACTGATCTTAGAAAAGAGCTGTTTGCTATTTACTTGTTAGTAGGGACAATGGTTGCCATGTTGAGAATGCAAAAGACTTGGGGATGTGCTCTTGGAGGAAGGGGCTCCGTTCTGATCTCCAGTTCTCTCCTTCTCCACACATACCTGTGGTGCATTACAAGTCCTTTCCAATACTGAACTCATTCTTAACATTATCAGAGGGCCATCATCATCCTTGCTCCTTGTGAAGAACGGCAGAAGGAGATTACAGCAAAGAGATGGCACTTCTGTACATGGACTTTAAGCACAGAATCCCAGGAGCTGGGAACAGAAAAGATACTGACCTTTCAAAGTCAAGGGTCCCTGCAGAATTTATATTTGCTACTGATTTACAAGAGATTTATCCAGTTTATTTCTATACACCTCACCTATTCTGTCACTTTAAATTTTCTATTCTATGTCCACATACTTTCCTTTTGTTGGTATTCACTTTCAGCATTCCCTTATATTTATTGTGTTGTTTTTCATTATGTTAATTTACACCACTTAAAATATATTACCTTCTTTCTTCATTGTGTGCTCTCCAGTACCTAATAGTAGGCTAGCTGCCTCCACTGTCATCCCTGAACTGAACTGTATGTATCAGTACTTACCAGCTCATCTGTAAAGCACAATGTACAATCACTGCCATAATTTTATTTCTGTTTTCTGTCAGCATCCTCATTGCACTGAGGCATTCGCTCCTTTCCATGTACCTTAACACTGCACTGTCATACAACAAGATCTCAAATGGTGGGCAACTCACAATGATGCAGCGACTGTAATGATCTGGGCACTGGCTGTAAACTAGAATTGGCTCATTTCTGTTTAATTTGAAGGCAGAATGGGTAATATTTTGGATGTCCTAACCTCAAAGCTATCTAGAAACTAATTACTACCTCTGAGCTTTGGAATGCCTTTAAAACCCCTGCCACACTTCCTCTTTCTTGCTGCCACTCTTGCATACAACTTTCTCTCCCTCAACCCTCCACTTGCTCTCCACAGTTGACTTCTTTGCATGTATCTCCCTTGCAACCATTACTTGAGCTTGGAATGAATCTCCCCTAGATGAGTTAACACGTTCTCACAGTGGGGCCAGCAAACCAGGTCCCTGTCAAAAATAGACAGTGTATGTTGTACTTCTCACATAGCAGCTATAACTAATGCTTGAACCTTCCCTTACAAGGGGAATAGCTCTCTGTCCTGCAGAGACGTCGGGTTAGCAATGAACAAATTAGCTCAGGTATAGGAACCAGCGTAGCTGTGCAGAGCCCACAGTAGCATCCTGGCTCTCAGGGGAAGCTATGATAATGTGACTGCATGAGAATAATACTACATAATGAACAATAATGAGGCAGTTTTCAGCCTCTGAATACAGGGAGGGCTGGGTCACCAACCAGACCTTTGTTCATCGCATATTAAACAGCACAGAGGGAACATGCCAAAGGGTTGCTGATGTTGTTGTAAGTGCTGCTGCTGGCTGAGTCTGCCCACCCATGTTCCAGGCATTATTTCACCTCTTCACAGATATGGCATCACCTTATAGTAAGTGCCCTCAGGTCAGAAATGCCTGTAGTGTCCAAGCACTCCACTTAACTCACTGGTGCACAGTTTGTTTGTAACCTTAGTAATTCACAGAGGCTGTATATAATTGAAAAAAAAAACAAAACAAAACCTCCGGCTTTTCAGATCCTAAAAATAAGAGTGTGAAAATAGTTCACGTCTGATTTTAAGCAGTATTTTTCCTGAGTGTTTTGCTGCACATTCTTCCTCTGCCTGTGTGCGACTAGCACAGCTCCTGATATCAGTGCTTATCACTGCCAGTGTTGTGTCTCTTCCAGACATGACATTGACAATACATATTTAGAAACTGACAAAGTAAAGAGAGAGAGAGATGAGTACAATCACTGAATATAAAAAAACAGGCCCGAAAGAACAACAAAAAACCATTGAAATCTGCCCAGAGACCTCACCTCAAAATTCAGGGCACACTGAATGACAGAGCTGAGGGTGAAGCTTCCCAAAACAAGCTCCCTTTAAACCACCTGAGCCATCACAGTTTTCCTGCCAGAAGTGTTGCTTCAGTAGTTAAAAGTCCTGCACAGGCTGCCTGCCTGAATATTCACACAGCTTCTCTGATGATTTTGCAGCCACATTGATCTTCATGCTGTTGCAGCTACATGACTGGCAGTTTGTTTAAAATCTCTGATTGAAAGTTTGTGTCATACAATGGAAAACACAAACTCCTGAAAACATCGCCATAAAATGTAATATGAAAGAGAAATCCCAGCGGAACACTGCAAAGCAAGAATGGGAGGCACGGAGAACTGACAAGAGAGACTCAATGTTCTAGTGCAATAAAAGCCTGGAAAATTTAATCAACACAGAAAAGTAAAATAAACTCCAAAATCCCTTACAGGAGACTGATTAACATAATTAAATTAAACTCAGAGATTAAGTTAAAGTAAGATTGAAATTTGCTGGGTCCTTTTCAGGGCTGAAGTATGGTTTATATGGCCCAAAATTTGTCCATTTATTCCATCTAAACCACAAGTCCCATGAGTGTTGGGTCCTGACTACAGAGTTTGCCTGACTTGTAACATCAGAGCATCTCAGCTACACTAACACTGTGACAATACTGGCAATTACTGAGAATTGATCAAAAGAATTCAAAACTATTATATTTACAGGGGGAAAAGTACAAATATCAGACAAATGGTCATTTCAGAGCATAATAAAACCACAATGCAAAGTCAAAATTCTCTCAGGCAACTTTGCCTACGTAACCCAGTCAAATCTACCAAATCATAAAGGCCTTAAGTCATAAATGACTCAAGGTCCAGAAAGAACAGTGTAAACCTTTAAGAAGTTGCAGTAGATTCCATCTGTATTGCCTGAAACACCAACGAGAGGAAAGGTGTCTCATTAAAAAGTAATAAGAATAAAAAAGAAGATAAACACTGAAAAGACAAACATGGATGAACCAACTAGAACAGCACGAACTAGAGCAATAAGTAGGGAGAACCTGCCAAACTAAAAGATACAAGCAGATCAAACCAGCCATTGCTGAACTATGCTGTGAGGCTATGACTTAAATATTTAACAGTTTTTTATTGACATACTTTTTGCCCACATATTTCCTTGCAAATTTCAAAAGCAAAACTTAGTTTATCCTCATCAGTAAGGCTCACAGGTGCTGCAGTTTGTTTTTGTTTTTTTAAGATGTCTCTTTTTTTGCTGAACAAGAAGTCTTTTATAAGAGATAAAATATACTTACAGTGGTTTCCAAATGGTATCACTCTTCAGGTAAATTACTCCAAGCCTTGGACCTAGTGCAGACGTTCATTGGGGCAGGGAACAGAGAGAGGCTGTGTCTGTACCAGGAAGAATCAAAAGGAAAGGTCAGGGGGAAATAATTATTATTTACCAAGAGCAAGAAAACTTGCTACAACTCTAACTGGCATTCTATGCTGTGAGCACAGCTGGCTGCAGCCTGGTAGTGCTGAATTCTTCCCGCTTCAATCCCTCCAGCCCTGCAAACGACCACAGAGTCAGTCCCCAGTTATCCCAGTCTGCCCATGCAACCTGATCTGGTGAAGCAAGGAGGAGAGAGAGGACTAGATACCAAAAGTGCTATCAGTAGGTTTCCTTCTGAGAGGTTGCTCACTCCAATGGCACAAGCACAGAGCGCTGATGGAGAGCTAGCACAAACTTGGCACTCAAGTGCATCTCATCAGAACAACAAGGCCAGTCCTGTTCAGAGCAGCAACAAACACTTCCTCAGGACTGAAAGGCAGGAAAAGGAAGGAAAAAAAATCCTCCTTCATGTCTTTTGCTGTCTTTACACCACAAAAAGCATGGCTTATATCGAAGCAGAAACCCCACTTTTCTCCCATCAGCCACCTGGTCTACTGCAGTGACACCAGGGAAGTAACTTATTGTCAGCCTTGCAGGAAAGGTTCAGCTCAGCAGCAGATGTCTCTGATATCTCTGAAATCTTCTGATCTAAAGAGTTCGAATCAATGAAGATGGAAAGGGATCCACAGAAAAACCTCAGCTCCAATATTTATTAGATGGTGATTTCACCATCCAGATCTAAGTTTTTGGGAGTATTTACATTTTTGGGGGACTTGAATCCCTCTCTAGACTAAGAGAACTCCACCTTTGCTAGCTTCTTATAATCCTTGGGTGGCTCACTGTGGATGTTGGGAGTATGTCTGAAGTTGGCATCCAGGGACAGAATTAAATCCTGCTCACTACACTTATCCAAAGAACTCTTGAGACATCAGCATATTCAGTCCTGTCCACAGTAAAGCCACTGGTGCCTCTTCCATGAAAAAATGATTTTGCCTACTCTCAGCAGACCAGAAAAGCAAATATTTGTTTTATCAAAGAAATCAAGAAGGTGAATGAAAAATTATAAGAGATGTAATTGTTATTTCACAGGCAGCTAATGTCACTGTGCAAGTTGGAATTTATGTCTGAAAATGCAAAACAAAAAACCCCAGTGTTCATGCAGCAGGAACACTGCAATGAGCACCAACAGACACAATTAAGGATTTTAGATGACACTGTAATAATGCACTTCACAAAATATACATTCAGTTTTATGTTCAATTCACACATTTTGTAATGATGATGTTTCTTAGTGACTGGGATATATACTAACTTCTGATTTCAACAGGCTACATGAAACCTGGCAGCTACGTTTTACAGGGGCTCAAGCAAACATTTTCTCTGATTCCAGTTTTTTTAGGTTCTCTCCTCTTGGAGTCTGCTTTGAATTGCAAATTAAGTAAATTCAAACACACAGAAAAAAAAATCTACAACTTAGTCAGAACCTCAGAGTTTCACCAGGGCTTGGGAGAGGAACCACAGGCATCAGGTTAGCTTGAAAGAATTACATAAAACAGTGATACTTTTGACCAGAACCAAGGATTGAATTTCAAAGGTGCAGTAACGCCCAAGGATTCTGTAGATTTAAGTCCTTGCTAACACTCAGCATGGCTGACTTTCAAGCTCTCCTTCCCACCTCCATATACACCCCACCTGTTCTGTTAAATGCTGACCTTGCTTCTTATACCCACTTTGCACACATGATTCTGTCTTTTATCTGGCTATTGGTCACCTTTTTAAGGCATAAATCCCTCGTGCCTTAAAGACTGCCTAGTACTTCAGATAACGTGCATTTTTAACTTGTACTAGAAGCAGAAAAATCACAGGATCGGGTCTTTAGTCTTTACTTCAGCAGAACTCCTGCTCACTTCACTCCTAATTTCACACAAGAGAAGCCTAAGAACTGCATGTACTAATCCTGCATATTTTGTCACCTCTCTTCTTGTGTCATTATTGCTCTTCCAATCTCTGGAATCCCAATCCAAGTGGCTCTCTCTTGTAGCACTGCCTAGCACTCAATCTGGCTTCACATCAAGGGTCAGGCAGACAAGTTGTTAGAAATGGGCTGTTGGAAGTCTTCTACAAAATCTGGGCACAAAAATCTCTGTGAAAGGCAATACTTAAAATATCTTCATTTTTCTCCATATTTTTTGCTATGGCCTGGGAAGATATAGCTCTTTCCTCCAGTGTGATGAGCATAAAGCACCGAGATCCTCAGCAGTTGTTAGGTACTTTTTAAGTACATAAAATCAACAAAGCTGATGGTACTTCTTATTGGGAGTGCAACAGAGAATGAAATACCCCAAATTTTTGTAAGACAATCTAGCTTTGGAAAAAATAGAGGGGAAGGGTCTTTGACCATAAGAAGATTGGGCAAAAAGACAGACAAGCAGGACAACAGAGGAATGGGATGAGTGACACTGGGTTAAGTAACTTCTCCCCTGTCTACCTGGGCTCCTCCATCCACAAAAGGAAAGCATTATATTTCTGTTCCATGGGGTACTGTGTCCTTAATTAAGATTTTGGAGGATAAATTTTCTGCATGAATGCATTCCAGAAATGCAGACTTTTATTACTTAAATATTCCCACTAATGATAATAACTTGGGCATTTTATATATGCTCACTTTTATTCCACCTTGCTCTTTCCAAGTTTTATCTGGTAATTTAGAGGGTGTGAGGAACATTAATTGTATCAGTGTTTTTATTAAGGAAGGCCCATTTTATGGGAGCAGTGATGTACTACAGATTGTGATTTAAGATGTACACTTTAGGTCAGTTTTATACAGACTTCAGTGCAGTTACAGTGGGCATAAAGTCAGGAGAAAATGTGGTGCTTTACATAATAATGCTGATGATTAATGGGCTCCTGAACCATAACTCTATATTCTGAGGCACTGATCCTCCTTCTCCCTCCTGAAATTTCTGTCTTGACCCTTTCATCTCTTGTTAGCTACCCTTCCAGAGCTGTTCATTAATCAGCACCATTGATCTGATGTGGTCTGTCATAGTGTATTACCTAAAACACACAGAAGGAAGCATTGGCCTGACTCTGCTCTTTACACAACACACCATCATTATTTCCTTTACAGATTACTTAAATATTATAAACATCAATTTACTGCTGTTGCTTAGTCCTGAAATTGGCCTTTTCTAGATTAGTTCCCTGCAGGGTATTTCTGTCTCTCCCCCTGGACGTAGCTCTGTCTGCTCAGAGACACCATCAAACACATTCAGTATTCCCTGCTTGTTAGGGACACTCATCTGTCTGACCAGCAAGGGACAATCAGCAAAATAGCTCCTTCTCTTTGCTTGAGACCTGATACCACAATCTTCTGTTACTTTTTTTGAGTGATTCCTGATCAAGCAGACTCAATTTTTCAGTTAATTGCTATTTATTTTATTCCTGCAATAGTCTTTTCTCTTATACCTTCAGAATGCTTCCTTCTGCATTTCCTCTGATCCCTAGTAATGAAAAAATTAAAAGATGAGCTTCTTGTGAGCTCATTTCTGATTATTCTTATTTGCTGTGCTGGAACAGTGCTGTCTATCATGAGGCAATGGAAAGTAACTTGCTAATGCCTCAGAAGTTAGCATGTCTGATCTTAATCCACATATTGTACAGGTCTCTTGAGTCAGGTGGGGTCAGTTTTAATTGATGCTTTCACGGTCATGATATACTTTCAGACTGGGCTGTCTAGGCTAAATTCAAGTCTTTTTTTGGTCACTTCTTCTCTCTGGGAGTAGCATTTTGAATTAAATTCTTAAAGCCACAACAAGAAGGAGATGAGAACAGGAGTGTCAGCCATCAGCAAATATGATTCAAGAATCAACTTTCTGCATGAAGTGGGTTATTCCAGATATATTTTACTATTTCTTTGTAAGTCGAAAATATATCCTCTGACTAGGACTGACTATGGCATTCACATTGTATGAACAAGGTTAGGCCATCGGCTACCTATAGGTAGATATCCAGCCCCAATGTCTTAAACAGAGATCAAGATAGACTGGGATATAAAAACCACTGTTCCAACAGAGGCCAGAACTTGTGCCATAAAACCCACAAAAATTTGGCAACATAGGACATGTTATGAGAAGGCCATAAGCATGACTTTTTACAGTAGTCTGGCTTCATTTAGGAGAGGAAACTGCTTATTTCTGTATTCTACTGGGAATGCTGTACATCCACCATCAGTATGGCCTAAAAATCAGAAATTAATTTGTTAATGGATTAGACATTTATAGAAAGACTGTTTAAAGAGGCTGGACTGCTCTAGCCTGGTAAAGGCCAATATCCCACAAGGACATGTTTGCAATAGCACTAGAGAAAAAAATCTCTCCCTGAAGTCCCAGAGGTACTTACTGAAATCCAGAATTGCAATGTAGTTTGTAGGAAAGTCTACATTATGCTCCTCCTTTTTGTCTCACAGGCCCTCTATTACTTGTCTGCATCTGTTTCTTCTTCCCTTTTTTCAGTGCCTTTTATCTGATACTATAGAATTTCACTGCTCTTAAGCTGCAATTCTTAAGTTTGACTTTGGCACTTGGAATAGGTATTTCCAAAGTCTCACTTTTGTCTGTTGATTCTTCTGATACTTCTTTTTATTTGCAAGCAGTACTCTCAATGCAACAGCTAACCATGCCTAAGAGTTCAGGTCAAAAAGGACAACTCTTCTCCTTCTGACTTTCCCCTTCCCATGCCGAATGGCCCCTCCTACCTGGGGCAGTGGTACAAGGCCTCAGCCCAGAACATTCTCTCTCATTTAAGATCTGAGTGCTGCCTATTTCCCACTAATGAAGACCTCATCATGCTCAGTGTGTTGGGTGTGTAAACTCCACACCGGCAGGTGTGGCAGGTGCCCAAGCAGAATGCACGCCGCTCTCTTGGCTGCTCCTCGCGGCGGGTGGAGCAGGATAAAGCCATGCTTGGCAATGTTAATCAACTGCTTGGACTTTGCACACCTGATTTGAAATGAAGATAACTGCTACTTGGAAGAGAAAACTAAATGTCAGTAGTTGGTAGGCCTAATCAGAGCAGGAGCAGGTCACCAAAAGCCCTAATGTAACATTCAGCTAATGGTTTAAATGAATACAAAAATTTGTGATGCCAGACTGAAGCATGGCAGTGTGTCAGACCACTTTTCACAAGTGGTAATACTTGAATACAAGAAACAGTATTGTACACATATACAGATATGTACATATAAGTAACCATATATATATATGTATGTATGTGGAGTTATATACATGATCATTATTTTAAAATTATTTTATTCTGGCAAAACACTGCTGGGTATAAAACATGGAGTTCTGTATATTCCTACTATGGAGTCTTCACAGTTGTACCTGAATGCTGAGTGAAATCACATAATTTTCAAAGCAGTTCATTGAAGTGGGGTGTGATTGAGACAAACAGATAAAGTCCTAATTTTATTGATGTTGATGTCAAATGTGGAGTAAATCATCTGCGCTCAGTGGAACTGCACCTACATAACCTTTCCCGGGAACAGACTGATTTGTGGGTAGTGCTTGTGTACTGCGAGCCTTGTTGAATCTTGAGTACTACTTTTCTACAGATACTTAGTATTAATAGAAGCAGTTTGAGGGTATAAACAGCCTCAGGCATTTATGTGCCGATGCTGTAGGTTACAAGGCATCAGCATTATGGCCTGAAACTCAAAAGGCTTGTGGGAGGGGAACAAGTAAGGGGTTAAGGTTTTGAAACCATGAACACTAAAGATGGCCAGTGTAATCAGAGTATTGTCTTGTTAAAAAGATGCCGGCACTCGGACAACATGACACTGCCTTGCTACCTTAAGCAAGATTCTCACAAAACTAAAGGTATAGTTGTGCTGCAATTAATACCTATGTTTCTGAAACTGAAATATGAGTTGCCATCACTGCAATCACCAGAGATGAAGAAAATGTGTAGAAATTAAATTGTTACAGTAATATATCTGCCTAAGCTACTGCTTTGGCTAGATGAGCCAGATTAGCTCATGACAGATGAGCTTCATGAACATTTCATTGCCAAGGAACCCTGTCAAAATATTGGTGATTTCTCCGAATCTGTTCAACATCATGGAGATGTCAAACGAAATCTGAAAGGACATTATTTTTCAGGAAGAACAAAAACAATGAAAGCATACAAAGAAAACGAGCTGAGTTTCTTCCTCCTCCCCTACATGTTGCTTTAAATGCTGTCCTTGCAAATACTTTGGTATTAACCCTGAAACCTTTAGTCCCATAAATGCTGGTCAATTGCAGAAAGTACTGAATGTCCTCAAAGAACAGATCTCCCTGTTTCAGTAACCAGGTTTTCAAACTGACTGTGTATTTTCACTGAGGTGCAGGGAGACTGTATAATCTCAGCACGTAACAATTTAATCAAGATTTACACTATTGACACTGGTTCTGCCATACCCCCTTCCCTCCTGGTCACAATGGTACAGCACTTGAGGCATCAATGTCTGGCCACCAAGCTTGTGGTTCTTATGCTGAAAGATGATCTCAATCACAAGTTGTAAGTACCCTTTCATGAGTATGGAACATGATACAAAATGGTAAGTGATGAAAGTAATTAAATACTGCTTTTTCATGGCTTGTTGCTTGTGGAAACTATGAGATACTGTTTACATTAATTAAAGGTAGAATTCCATGTAGGACAGTGGAATAAATTTCAGCTGTAAATTTCAATAGATTTGATCCATTTGTCACAGAACTATCCCCTTCAAGGCAAACTAAGAAATAAAAGTTTCACTGATACATCTGGTTTTCTCAAGCACCAAGAGCTAGGTTATCAAACAGATAAACAGATAAACTGAACATCCTCCTTCCCCCCAAAAAAACCGTAGTATCTTCTTGATAGAGTTCCTCCCTCTCCCTGAGCTTTCATTATGTGACTTGTTTTATAAGGAGATGAAAATGCTTGTATGATTTTTATCTGCCTTTACTAGAGGAAGATTTATATTAAAAATCACATTTGCATGGATTCTGAGGGGCAAAGTCTGAGACAAAGAATCTTTTCCTTAAGTTTTAACATTTTTATCACCACTGCCTGAATGCTGAGCTAAACAACTGTATTACTGTCAGTTATGAAAAAAATTAAAATTATTTTAAATTTTTTTTGTTGTTTTGGATGACTGTCTCCGTCTCTGAAGATTTCCCTTGCCAGTCATTCATTAAAGAGTCAGTAACCAACACAGTGAAAAGACTAGGTAAAAAGCACCACTAATGTGTTTTCCCATACCATTCTTCCTGTGTGTCTGCTGCCTCTGGCCTCAAACTGTACAAATGAAAGCTTGTTTGATTTATGTCAAAAACCATATATAAAATATCACACGGGATCCACAGAGAAACTGAGTCACTCTGGGCTTTAGTTTCATTATCCATTGAGGAATAACTGACTACAGCCTTGGAGTATGTAGAACTGATCAAAGCACTTGCTTCCTCACAAGCAAAGAGAAAACCACTGTAGATTTCCTGTTTCATGCTTCAGTGCCAAAACACAATGAAAAAAGTTCTAGATGAGCATGTGAATTATTTTAAAACATTGTTCAATCAAATCTGATGGTTATGCGCATTTGTGAAACTCATCATTTGAAATGTCAAGTCACTGACAGCAGTGTGTCCTGAGGTGTGATGTATATTTGTGATAATTATTTGCTTTTTAAAGTTACGTATCATCTGCATCAAACCAGGATTTTCTTAAGTGTGCCTGAAATGTAGAGATGTCAGTGCCAGCTGTGTTATTCAGATCTGGGTTTTAAACACCCTGTGCCAGGAAAACAAAGAGTCAGGATATGACTACAATGCCATTTTTAAGGCATTCGGAGTTATTTTTCATTATTCTCTTAAAACTGTATGTGGTGTGGCTGATGGAGAATGATTACTAACATTAATAGTAGCTGAAGTGATTTCTGCGCAGTATATGCAGCATGATGCATTAAGGAAAATAACATAGCAATAATTGTTGTTATTCTTACTTCAGTATTAGCAAATGATACTCTTGGGATTTATTGTAATTCAGTATTCAGCTCTCTTCTGTGGCTCAAAGGCCTCTTCTCTGGTCATTTCAAAACTTTTTTGAATGAAACTGAAGGCAGTTGGCTCTGTTGTTGGATAAGTTCTGCTAACGTAGGAGGGCTGTCTCCTGAGTGCTAAAAAGACCATTTGCAGATCTTCAGCATCTTCTTCCTTGACAGCAGAAGTTACTATGCAGAATGGTTTAGATGATGCTGAAATGAAATTTTACAGGAGATCCACAATCTTCCAAGACAAGGCACAGTAGGGAATGGCAGTGACTTGAGGGGACCTGAAAGCAACTTCCCAACTTTTTATTTTTGGAGAGTGACACTGTAAATAAGCACCCCACCAGTGTCTGAACTCAACATTTTTTCTTATCAGGAAAGAAATTCTGTGAGGAGGTGATTGAGTTTTTGACTGTAGACAATCTGGCAGCTACCTTACTCCTGCTATTTTGTGACAGAAAATCTTGTAAGAAAATGGCCCAGATGAACAAAACTATCAGGGCGCTTGCAGATATTCTGATTTCTGCCACGACCGGCAAGAAGTACCATAGGAGATGGATCAGGAATCTTAGCTGTAGGGGAGCTTAGAGCTATTCTAGTTCAATCAGATTTCACAATTTGCTCTAATGAAGAGAGCTGGCAGAAGTTCAAAGCTACTCCAGGTCTCGACTCTCCCTCCACATTACTATAAAAATGTCTGTAGAAGTGTTAACTGCAGAGGAGCCAAAAGTTGTTTTGGTTCCAGTCTTTCCCAGCAGGAGTAACTGAGAAAATAGAGTAGGAGTGCTAGTTCTGCTCACAGCTCCCTCAGCCTCCTGCAGAACACCAGAGATGCTGCCGGGAACATGGCAAAGTATTCCCAATGCTGTCACCCCTCACAGCTCCCGCAGCCTCAACCACGCCCTGCGAACACCACCAATACAGATGTACCAGCTCAGTAACTCCAGAAGTCTTTGGAATAAGCATCAACCTCCACTGCTGATAACCTGAAGTCTGTTTGCAAGCAGAAGGTATCAGGAGGATGGCTGTGTTCAGCCAGCATTGATTTCTCCAGCCTTTTGTCTGTGTCTGCTTTCTGTCTGGTTTGGAGGTGGTTACTGTTACTACAAGTAGCATGAATCATGGCTCTGTTAAAAAACAGAGCTCCAATTGTCTTACATAACCCCTGTTAACTGCATGTCTAATAATAGCAAGCCATTCCCAGGTAGGGATTCTGTCTGTGTCCCAGACCCAGACATATCCACATGCACGCGCACACACATATTCATATTACTTTCTACACCTCATTTCTGGGAAGGAGTGAGCTTTTCACATGCAATATGACAGTTCTGAGCTGCAGGACATGGCAACTATTATTTTAAAATGCCATTTTCACTTATTGCCTTGAGAAGCCAGTCTGGTATGTGCAATTTGCTTCTCAGCCCAAGCCTCAAGAAGGAGTGAAAAAAACCCCCAACTGCACTGTTCGGTTTTGAGAGAACACTGAATGGTGAAGGCTATGGTTGGATCCTGTCCTGAAAGCTCGAGTCTTTCTAGGTGTTAACTCTCCTTCTGTCTCTTAGGGAAAGCCCACATTTTAATAAGATACTTCTCATAGTTCTGAGCATCCTTATTTTTACACCTCCTAGTTTCCCCCGTGGAAAAGTAAATGACAATATGCAACTCCCTCATTACAGCAAGGCTAATAGATAATGCTGCAAATTACAATAATGAGGTCTTCAGATGAAATTTCTCTATAAATTGAAAATATTATTTGTTTTATAATTCATGAGTGGTCTACAGAAGGAAGGAGTTTCTGAAGATTACTCTGGTGTCACAAAATTCTGAACTTTCATTCAGTAGGAGGCCATCCTTGCATGACTACCTACAACTAAACCATATAACTGAGTACCATCCAGACCCTTCCTGAACTCTGACGGGATTGATGTCAGGACCACTTCCCTCGGGAGCCTGTTTGCAACTGGAGTGGTTCTAGACTATTTCACAAGCTTTTCCAAAAAAACCAGTTCTTTCTGACCTCTCTTATCATCAATCACCATTTCTGGGCATCTAAACATGAATTATATGCTATTACCAACACAAGAGCCAGATTTCAGTCATCCCAAACCTCCGTATTCTCTCATTTTAAGAGATGCCTTGGAGCCAGGGATTTGCAAAGTCAGTTTCACTTCTGAATTTGTTCAGCTTTGAGAGTTCAGTTTAGGTTCATCTCTTCACATTGTGTGAATAAAACACGTGAAGAAAGAGCTAAAAACGTAGGTGATGATGTAATAAAAATGTTCTCCTTCAGCTTTTATTTCTAAATCTGTTATCTTTCTTAGCTCAGATAATCTTTCTTGAAAGTTTGTTGGGAATACTTGAAAACAACAAAACTCAATGGATCAGATGTCAAACTGTGGTTCTATGCTTACCTCTGACCAAGGCATGCCGTACTGCATGCCAAGCAGTATCTTTGAAGAAATCCTACTTTCTGTTTTCTCGGGATCTATGGACAACAACTAACAACTTGGTATTGTTATTATGGGATCAAGTGTCTTACTTCGTATGAGTCCCTGGATCTACAAATCACCTTACAGTAAAGTCAGACCTGAACAAAACCTAGACTGTGTTTGAACTCACAAAGTGACTGGTCTGGCCAACAATTGCAGACCAACTTTCATGGCTGCCCTCCCACTAAGCTAGTCTACGATACTCATATGATCTCCCACAGATTTCTGTGGGTACAACAGGGAAAAAATTGGACTGATACTTTTATTTGTCATCAAATAAAAGCCTACAGTTCAGCAGCAATAAGCCCACTGTGAAAAGTCCAAAGACCCAAGCAAGTGAAAAAACCAAATCAAACAAGAAACCTACTGAGCTGTAAACTGTAGTTTATCAGTATCATGCAGTCATGAGCTGACTGTGTTACTGCCCTAGGGTAAGAAGTTCTTACCTTCTCTGTAGGAAGTCAAATTAATTTGCCTTCACTATCTAGTAATCCCTTTGTCAAGCAGTAAGAAATTCAGATATTGGCCCCTCTGTGGTACAATGTATTCTTTGGAAAGTTGAAAGAGAGAAACGAATGGAAACCATAGAACATATATCAGTTGCTGAACTTGCAGCATTCTTGCTAGAAGAGCAGTAGTAATATTTTAATTGCTGATTATAACACTATGTCCCAGATTCCAACTAAGCATCTAAGAACACAATGGATCTTGTGCATTCAGGCTGTTTTTATTAGAACGGAAACTCCTGCAGGAAACACTTTATCTGGGGACCCAGTAAAGGGTTAAACAAAAGTTAGACTCAAGTTTCCAAAGCCATCTGAACTGGCTTCAAGAAGACATGAAACATCTATGCATCTGGAAAATGGAACTTGCAATTGACTTTTCTGTACCATCTGCTCTCAAAAACATTTTCTGCTTGGGAGTTGCATAAGCAATGAAAAAAAGGCACACAAACAACTTCCTGTACCATGTTTTCGGTCACTCGTAATGACGCATTACAAAGCAAACCAGCTAAATATGCACAACTGTGCCTCACTCCAGATGACAACATGTATTATATAAGAGCAATGCCTGACAGAAAGACACTTATTTTAAGATATCACGACACAAAGAGCACTCAAGGGGAAAGATTCACTACATGTGAGAGTTGGGGGCAAGAGCCAGGGAGAGTTTTGCCTCCATCTCAAAAGGCCAAGAGTAGTTCAGAAGAATCAAAAAGCAGACATTTTTTGGTTTACAAAGTAAAATGACAGAACTTGTTGTGGAACTTGTGTCCTTCTGTAAAGAGGAGTTTAACTTGGAATGAATGTAAGCTTTTTGTTATTATTTAATGTCATTTTAATGCATTTTAGATTCAAAATTATTCTTATCCCAAAAGCTTTCAAAAATATAATTTGTTTAGACTCGCTTCGTTTGTCTGTTGGGAAGCCATGGCCTGATTTAATCTTGTATTGTGGCATAAATAAAACAATATCCCCAGGAATTAAGAGCAGTTTAAACAGAATAAAAATATCTACCTCTCCAAATGAGTCGCAAGCCTTTAAAACTGTGTATGTATGTATGTGTTGGCCTTTCTCTTTCCAGTGACTGCACTAATGGAATTGGATGGAGACATACGGGGAGATCCCAGTACCTGAGCAAATGCAGGGAACTGCTGAAAAGAGGCTGAAGCCTCGACTGAAGCAGTGTGCAGCTTCAAGGAGGTGGTTTGCCTCCACTTGGGGGTGTTTTTGAAACTGAAGTCGAGATGAGTTTGCCCACTAATGAACAGACTCAGCTCAGTCGTCAGTGTAGATCTGACCTGGTTTGGGCACGGGCACATGATCAGATTACTGTTAAATTAGCAAGAGTTTGTGTTGCTGCAGGAGAGCAGACGATACCTAATCTAGCCTGAAGTCACAGTGGCGCAGACAGGTGATACCTGATCTGACATCCAGCCTGGCACATAAAGATAATCCATTTGTTCTGAAAACATTCAAATCAGTGTGTGAATTTATCCTAGATCAACATTTTGTGCTACACAGCTACAGTGGTTTGATACGGTTTTATGACTGAGATCCACTATGCAGTCAGACTACAGCTTCAGAAACTAATTTTGCATGGAAACAACCAATTCTATCAATCTACAGTGTGAATCTGGGGGTGCAAACAGCTCCAGGGGAGACAAAAATCACCCACCTGAGAAGCACACTGTCTTTGTAAAGACTAGACATGGAAGAATAAAGGGGTTCACTTCCAAATCAGTATCTATTGCTTTCTGTGGGCCAAAAGGATTTAGACCACCAAATTTTCTTCCTACCTTCAAAATACAGTGGTTTAATTGTTAATACGGGGTTTTCCTAGATAATGAACCCTGTAGTCTAGAATCTGCAAGATTAGATAATTCTCAGGAGACAACTTTGTCTCCAAGAAAATATCTCAGCCTGTGGCAACAAATTCTCAGGTTAATGAAAACTGTTTTAAGATTTCAGCTGAATTAAGGAGGTGCACAGTTCATATATGTCACCTCTGCATGGAGGGGAACATCAATACGTTTTCTGTACCTACAAGTCATTAACAGCAAAACGTGGTTCATATCCTCTTTGCTACAGCATCCTTCCTTTCCTGCCTAGCTCCCTTCCTGACTCTAATGCCTTACACCTCCATCCATCAGAAGGACACCATATAAAATTTTGTTCATAATTACATTGGCAAGTCTCCTCTGGTTTTCATGGAAGTTACATCCTCATAAATGAGAGCAGAATTTGGCCCTCTGTCTTTTCAAAAGGAAGACTAACGATCAAATAATTTTCTCACATCTCTGTTTGCACTTTCACAGTCTGGTTACATTGATTTGTGTCTCATAAGTAGACATTTCCTTTGTTGGTTACAAATCAATGTTATAGACCTAGCCTGCCTGCACATTTTTCCCTTCCCTCTTACAGTGAGAAAAACAAAGTGCAGCTGCAATTCCCCTTGCTTTATAAATGTGAACTTCCTTGATGAAGCATGAGAGAAAAGCAGATAAAATTCCAGCTCTCCCTCAAAAAACAGGAAACGTCTGTGCTTCATTTTCTAATTACCAAGATGCTTTATGGTATGATAAACACCTTTATCATTCCAGTCCTGCCACTGCTTTGTTAACCTAGCTATAATCCTCTCCTTCAGATATTGCAAGACTTCCCAGGGCAGCCCACTGTCATATCAGAGACAGCTATGACTTCATGGCATGAGTAAGGAAAAAAGAGGCAAAGGTTTTAGTCTGCAGCAGGACTGAGCTGCCACACAAATCTCCAGGAAAGGACAGAAAAGAAAAGGGTTTGCAATTGGTGCCTGAGAGGCAATGAGATTTTTGACTGCAGTGTGAAAATACAACAGTGAAGATAGATGGGTATTTCACTGCCAATGGATACGCGTGATAATAGAAAAGGAGTAGTAAGAAACAGAGCCATCAATCATAATATACCCAGTAAAAGAAGGTACAGGTGTTAATGTGGAACATATCAGTCTGATTTTCCTTTGTTAAAAGAGAAAAAAATTAAGTTAAAAGAGTCAAAGCAGCCTCAACTCCATCTCAATTTTATTACTATGAAGAAGTTTAGTAAGTGATGGTTCCACCAATTTGATTGAAAACTCGTGACTGCCAAAATGAAAATAGAAATTGTTTAGATCTGGCAGCACTAATAATAATAATAATAATAATAATAATA
>VZTH01004800.1:2309522-2348023 GCA_013397815.1 Aleadryas rufinucha | reverse complement strand
AAAAAAAAAAAGGAAGAAAAGAGGTTAGTTAATAATGCAAAGGTATATGGATGAAATCAAGACCAGTAACAAAAAGCTGAAATTCCAAGGAGCAAATATTATAAACCTGAAAAGTGGTCCCCTTAGGGAAGGAACTGAAGTTTGACTGTGTATTTAAAACTGACCTAGACAAAACACTAGAAATGCAATGCACATATCCTTCATTGGCCCTGGGGTGATGTGCTGAGCAGGTCTTGATTGTTTTTCCAGTTTGATGATGATGACTCCAAGGTACACTGTGTTTTTCTGGTCTAAAAACCATCCAGAAAAATATGGAAACCCATGAAACACACTTTGGTAGGTTAGAAGATGATTAACCAGAAGGAGACTAAATTCATGTTCATTGGATAAGCCTGTGAATTAGGCAGAGCTGTGTATGAAGAAAGAAGTAAACCAGCAAGGAGTAAAACCTATCAGGTTGAGGAAATGGCTTTCAGCATCAGGTTCCCAAAGAGGAATAGCCACACAGTAGAGTGGTTAATCCACTGCATAAAAAGAGAGCAATATATATGGACCAGGTAACAAGATGTGAGAATGGAATTGGAGAAATGACTTTAAAGCATATGTGACCTCCTGAATCACAAGTTGGCTAGTCTGTGGAAAGGTTAAATGCTTGTGTCACAAATCCAGAAAGCTGAGTGTGGAAAAAGGGAGCTTGTCTCTCTCCAGAAAGTATCCTAAGAAAGTAAATGACAGACAGACAGAGTGAGCCTTGCACTTTTCCGTACTATTGAACCATGGATATAAGCCTATAAAAGGAAAAAATAATACTCCACTTCCCTGAGTATTGAAACACTGCAATAAGCTGCACACACACACAAAAAGTATGACAGAGACATGCAGGGGGTGGCAGTGAAGGGAGTGCAAGTGTCTGGACACAGTGAGATGAAACATTGCTGTCACTTCCTATCCATAACCTCCCCAGGCAGCAAGGAGTGCAGACAGGAAAACCACTAAACCTGAGACACAGAAGTTACTACATAAAACAAACCAGACCCTGTCTGATTTCAGCCTGTACTGAAAATAATCCTTAGTTTTTTTAACTGGAAAGTAAAGACCTTATGGGTGAGAAGCAGGGGAAGGTAGAGACAGAGAAATACACTTTTTATTGACAGTTTTCAGGAAGAAGAACAAAGTCTGTCTTTACAGCAATCACGTTATCAAAGAGAAAATTTTGGTTAGTGGTATCTTCATTTGAGTGGTGTCTGGTTTTCTGTTTTTTGGAAGGAAGGGGAAAAAGACAACCTTCTTTGAACCAGAGACATTAAGTGATTGAACTCCAGTGTCCTTACATAGGAGGGGCTACTTCAGATTTAATGCTGCCATGTAGCCCTGACAAGGCAGCACCTTCCTGACACTGCAGCATCTTCCTGACACTTCACTCAGCCTGAGGTCTTATGAGTACAGCACTGCTGCCTGTTGGCTCCTTCCATGGTGTGAAGGGAGAACATCTCACAAATTTTCAGGTGACATTATACAAAGATCATATTGGCTTCTGAGTTATACTTCTGCTAGCCTTCCTCATTGGTCAAGTATGACATCCAGAAAACTTTCCCCTTGCTCTACCTTCAGGGGCCCAACTCCAAATTCAGCATTAAGATACATCTTTGAAGAAGTCGAGCAGGTTGTATCAGCAATGGTGCTTCCTGCACAAAACGGTAAACATAAATGCAGTACTGATTACATTGCAAATCATGCCCTCAGGCTGGAGGTCCAATGAAATAGTGATTTCAGAAGCAGTATCAGATAAGGTATTCTCATTAATCCCCAGGCCATTGCAAAAAATTACTCCCTGATCCCTGCAAAAATACATGATTTAAAGAAAGATTGGTGGTCTCTGTTCGTAGCTTGACTCTACAAACATCTGTGCTGAGATGAGTGGGAGAATTGTGCAATATGTTGGCAAATCTGAGCAGCCAAAGAGGGAAATTTATTCAACTGGTTTGGTCCCTGAAGCCCATGTATTGACCGACCGCAGCCTGTGCTCCTTCTTAGCTTTCTGCAGGTCTCTGCTAACTAATGGTATGTACCTGTCCATCTGCAGAGCCAAATATAGCTTCTTTTAAAGAACAGAAAGGAATTCCTGCTGAGCCTGACAGAAGACAAGCCCACCATGTGTCTGCCTGGTGCCGAGGAGTCTTGTGACAAAGGTGGCTGGAGGCTGTTTATTTTCCAGCTGATGTGCACTGTTTACCTGACCCCCACACTTACAGGATTCATGTAATATTTCATGGCTTACCCCAGCTTCCACAGGGCCTGCATCCTAAAGCCCCACGTACATCACAGAGGACCTTCCAAACAGCTGACAGACAAAACACTTCTGACACCCATTCTGGCTAGGACAACACTTAAATATGAGGAAGAAATACAATGCTGCTTACTCCCCCAAGTGCAAGCTAATTTTAAAGCTCATCCTGTGAGTCCTTATAGAGGGGATGTTTTAATTACCTTCAGCCTGTCCAAACCAGCACTCCTACCCCTATGTGTACTGCTGATATGACTGACAGCTGAGAGCTTTTCTAAACACCAAGCATAACACTGCAGTTACTAGCGACTCAAACTGCCTAAAGTGGTGTGATTTTTATCACTTTGACAATACTTATGACAACTTTCTTTAAGTGTAAAGGGATGTTCAAAATTTACTAAGATTTATAAAATAAGCCTACCTAGAAGTTTCATGTGTGGATGCAAATGTTGCCTAAAATCACATACAAAGAATAGTCTGACTTTGCCTCATACTGACATTAAAAAAAGGTGTCTCAACTCACAAAAACAATTTTGGCCCTCCTTTCCTCAGTTTACATAGCCTTCCACTCAAGTCTGAGAAAACAGATAGGGCTCTTCCCTGCAAAAAAACAATATTGGACTTTCCCTGTGAAAGGGTACACTAATGCAACCAGTGAGACAAGGCATGGAAGAGAATCAATGGCAGAGCTGATCAGGCTAATTCAGCTATTAAGAAAGCACCCAAACCCCATAAAGCCCCTCAGAGGTCAAAAAGTATCTCTGAGATTATGCCTGAGAATGACCTAGAAGTCAGTGTCATCCAGAGAGTGCTAAAATATTAAATTCTATGCAAGCAAGAACTCGCTCTGTATATGAGCTGAAGTTTTCAAACCATCCCCCACAGAGGTAATCATAGTAGGATCCACAATAAGAAAGATCTTGTTACGATACCTCCCAAATACTAATGCAAACAACACCATGCTTCTATATTGAGAAAGCATCTACATCTCTGACAAGTCTAAGATTTCTAAGACCAGAGCAATAAAAGACAGTCAGTAGATCCTACTTTCAAAATACAGGTATCTTGACATCCAAAGGGTGCAAAGATATTTTTTTCTGGCTCATAATGTATTAGGTATTAGAAATCTAACCTCTATTTTATGTCTGACTCAGCTCTTGCTAAAATAAGAGATGCTGGTGGACCCAAATGGGAGTCTAGGACATTTTTAAAAAATGTCAGCCATTATTGGTCTTGGCTGGATATGATGCATAAAGATGATTTTTCAGGCAGAAGCAATGAGCATGGCTCCACCCAACACAAACTGTGGTTCTGCTGGAACAGACCCTTTAGTAGAGACCTGCAGACCCTCTCCTGTGTACCTGACTGTCTCCATACTGTCAGTGTAGTGCACCTACTGCTGGTGCAACAGATTTTAAAGCAGGAAAACCTGACTCCCAGAGCAGAGGGATTAATGGGGCATTAACATCAAGGCCCCAGTCGTGGCCATTTAAATGCTAACAGCTTTAAGTAAATTATCCAAATCTCGAGCTTACTGTGTGAGCCACTAGCACTTAATTATAGAACATTTGGGGCCAAAACTTGACCCAGGGTATGCATGAAGTCATCTCAACAATGCTAAGGGAAATCCACGTGCTATATATTAGAAAAGCAACTAGTTTAAATAGGGCTATTTTTTAAAGCAGAATGTAACACGTTATCCCTTACTGAACATCCTTTTATTATTTACATTTACAAAAACTAATCACACGACAGTTGCCCAGACTCATCAGCTGGGTTTCAATTCACATTCTTCACTAACATTCCCACAAAATCGATTAAAGAAAAGTTTGGTTTTAAAGCCTAGCAGCTTGAATTAATGTTCTGTTAAATATGACAGATTTTGTCCATGGTTCTTTATTGACCCTTGTGCTTTTTTTGACACCCTTGTGATGCACCTTTTTCCAACCAAAGTGTATTTCATGGTCCAGGGATAGTTTCTGAATGAGGGAAGAGTATTTTCACCTCCTCTTCACCTCCCAGAGCAGTATTTCAGGGCTCATCAAGAGGTGTGCCATTAAACCTAAAGCATGCTCATGGCTCCTCTCGCATTGCAGCAAACAGATCTGTCAGACTTAAAATCTACTGAGCAGCAGCAGGTAAACACAGCTTTTGTTTTAGCAGCTCAGTTACAGCTAAGTGAGCATCTGCCCTGGCTGTACACAATAAACCTTCTATTTCAGAGGAGTATAATTGTCATTGTATTTCCTTGTCCTTTGAAACTTAGAGCAAGAGGCTTCAGCCTGAGGGGCCACTGAAGTCTTTAGGACATTAAAACCCCCACATTCTTCACCACTTACTATAATATGCAATTAGAGATGCCTGTGTAAAATGAAAGGAAAATATCATACTATGTAAAGCCTCAAATGATCACTTGGCTTGAGATTCATCTGCAAGAGGCAAAGCCATATAAGTTCAGTATTGTTACATGGCTGTGGTACTTACTATGAGCAATATACTGAGTAAAACTCTTTAAAGTTGCTTTAAAGGTTTTCCTATTCCTGTTAACAGGTTAGGGGGCTCTAGAGAAGTGTCTTATCAGACGCTACTTTTCAGCTCTAATAAAACTTTCTGCAAAGTGGGAGCTGAGCTGACTCCATTTGCCACTTCTCTTGTAAAAATTTCACTTGTGGAAGTTATGGGCCTCTTTTCTTACATGCAGCCCTTCGCTTCCTCCAAAAAAGACTTTTATATCACAATTTCTTCAAGAAATGCACCAGAACTTCTTTCTGGTTTAAGTCTCAAGGAATGGCACAGATGCAACTTTGAAAGCAAATCTGTGGTGAAATTCAGGACAGGAGTGCAACGTGTATGTGTTCAGAACAGTGTCTCCATGGTATGAAGACTGCAACTCACCCAAAATCTTAGATGAGTAATTTGTGGCAATTTCATCTATGTAAAGTTATCTATAGCATGTAGGGAACAAACACATACATGCTTTTGAGAAAAAATACCCAACCTCTTGCTACACACTGACATTGCATAGTATATGCATAAGAGTTTAATGAAGTGTTTGGGGCCCATGCCAACTCCGATTTGTAGGGCTCTAAGTCATGCAGTTCATGCTGACGTTACTGTATGCTGCTACGAATACAGAGAAGAATTTTTAAGACCAGCTTTTTGCATTACACTCACAACCCTCATTTTATTTTAATGTAAATTGTGCGTTTAATCTCTTTTGACGGTTTCAAAGTTCCTATCACCTTTATTTTTTTGTGTACAGAATCTCATGAGAGGATGCAGTATAAATGATACCCATCCATTCCATTGTGTTTCTTCCTTTTCCACACTTTCCTTTCTGCCTGTCCCTTTATCTGCCTTTTTGGGTCTCTCTTTACTCATTTCTAGTCAGTCCCTTAGCCTGCCACTTGTTCTCTACTACCACATATTATAGTTTGTAATACTCTGTAGTATACACCTTTTTTCTGTTTCTCCTACTTACCACTCCTGGCACCATCAATGTTCCATGCCACACAGTACCTGGGCTTCAGTTTGTGTGTTTACCTTTGTCTTGCATTTAGTAGGATAACTCTCTTGTCTGACACCCTCACCTTTCATTAACTCTGGTTTCCTACCATTTTCAGTTCCTACCACTCCAGAGAAGGCAGGAGGGGGAATGAAGTGCTTGTGGAGGCAGTGCTGGCTGTCACAGACTGATTGACAATGAGCACGGTGCCTCCAAGTGCCGAGATGCTGCAGTGGAGTGAAGTGAGACCTCGGTGCCCGGTACACCCTCCTTAATTGAACAGATATTTTGATTGTGGCTGCCCATCACTGTTAGCCCAGTGACTCCCTGCATTCTCCTCACTTCCTTCTCCCAAGCTGTCAGACTGGCAAGGCTCAGGAGAAATCACAGGTTTCCTAATTGCATTTGTTGCCTGCACAGAGAGAAACCTTAAATACAGGCTGGTCAGATCTGTACAGATGATGGAGAATGTTTTGCTCCATTCTGTGCTAGTGTGGGCTCTTCAATTTGTGCCTGGCAGCTTCCTTGTTCCTGAGAACAGAAAGATAAACTGTGGCTTTGTATAGATGGGGAATATGACAAAGCAAAAGGAGAGAAAAGGAAATTCATTACATTTATCTGTGCAAACGTTTTCTCAAATTATTCCTGCAATTTCACATATCAAGTCCCCTCCGTGAGCACATCTATCCTGGATGGCTGTACCTTGGATTTATAGAAAAAGCTTGTTCCTGTATCTACTCAGTCAGATTGGAGCTCTTTATTGGTACTGATCAGTCTATTCAGACTCTTCTGACTGTTCCTTGCTCAGAGGCAAGACATCATGCACTGTTTTCAATGGCTATTTAAGTGTTGAGTGGGCTCTGGTAACTAGGTAATCCAGAGAGAAAAGCACAGCAGCAGCCAGTCTGGACTGTGACTCTGACTCAAAAGTGGTCAAGTTTTCCATAGGCTCATTTTTAGGAGGTCATTTTCTAGTCAAACCAAACACAGAAATTGACTAAATCAAGATGGCCCAGTGACTCTTGGGAATTCCAGTGCCTTGAGCGACGGAAGAGAAAGCAGGAGGCACAGACAGTCCTTCCCCCAGGTTAAGGGTGGCTCTATGGGCAGCCTTAGTTTATTTGGCTCAGTGGCTCATGATTACTGAAATAACAAGAAGCTTTCTTCTGTTTTATCGCAAAGTCTCACGGGAGACTTCATTTGCATACAGTGACTCAGAAAGCTGCCTGCTGAGCTGCACGTACTGGATGTCTGTCTGGAACAAGTCACAGTAATTTGTCCTCTTGTTTACAGCAGCCTATTTATAACAACACAGAGATGACCCATGGATACACCAAGTCTACCCTCCAAACACCCAGAAAGGGGCTTTTCACACTCATCACAAAGCCCCAAATACTACAGCTCCCTCAACTCCTCCTTCCAGTGAAGATGATCTCCAAAGGCTACAGGCAGCAGAGTGGATTAGAGCAGGTTTTGATGAAACACATCAGCAAGAACCTTTGTTACATCATGGTCACAGTAAGACTCCATCTGCTTCAAGATGATGCAAGGTTCAAAGGATTGAGGATAGGTGTCCTTGAATATCTGTGGATTATGGTATCCACTATTACTATTTTCCTCAGAAATAAGCTGTTTGCAGCCACTCCAAGGTGATCTGCGGCTTTCAGGATTTTTGTTCAATGGCTTCCAATGCTCAGAACTCCTAGAATGAAATCTATAAAGCCACAACCTTTCTCAGTCAGATAACTTCAGCTCTTAACAAGACCAAGTTTCAGAAAGCACCATATGTCATGTATGTAAAAGCGATAGACCTGTAATGAATAACATACATGTATCCTAAATTAATTTTTCACAGGAGTAATTTTAATGTCCTACATTAGCATCTCCTGCTGGCTAAGATTTCCCTCTAAGAATCAGATAAACAATTCTCCAACCCATGCACCTTCAAACAACTGCTTCTTCCCAGACAAGGAAACAGGTTTTTCCTCTCTGTTACAGATATAATATTCTTCATTAGAACCGCAGAAACCTAAGGTCCAGTCTTCATCCAAAATTCTGTCTCATGTGCAATTTCTATTTTGCATTAGAAGAAAGTCAATGTCACTGCTTTGGAAAAGAGAGGAGGTTTCTTAATCAGACATGCCATGCTTATTTTTGACCCTGTTACTAGACAGAAATTAGTGACTATATGAATATATCTCACATATTTAACATACAAATACAAATATATATATCTGCACACACACTCACCAAACTTCAACAGTTATACATATTCATGCATGCATATGTGCAAGCAACTATTCAATTTTCACATATATATATTTACAGGCATGTTTGTGTATGTACTTACACATACACCTACTTATGTAACTTGTAAGCATTTGACAGTCATTGAGCACTACCTGAGCTTTGTGATGCCTCTTTTGTGATATCTGAAGTATTTGGTTGAAGATGAAGGGATAAGGTCAATTACTCCTATACTTACAGTAAAGAGACCCACCATGCCCCAGGCTTATCTAAAGCACTTTTCTGTTTATACACACACACACACATATATATATGTACATATGTATGTATACGCCATTAAAGGACTCCAAAGCTTCTCCATGCACCCTCTTTTATTTGGGCTGAGCAGCACCACTTGGAAATGGAGAGTATGTGAATCCCAAACTCATATCAGCAAAACTATGTGCGCCTTATCATGAGCATGTCTGCCATTCCTGCCCCAGCACTCTCCCTAAGCAGAGCTACAGCAGATAGTGATTCTTCTGCCTTTGCTCACAAGCTTCTCCTCCACAGTACAATTTCTAATATCTCAAGTTTTTTAATGCTTACAGAGAAAACAACCTCTTCTCCTGCTCCCTAATTAATTTTTCTTCTCTCTTTCTTTCCTTATTTATATCTTACCAATAGCACAGGCCATAAACTAAAATGGTCCAGAGTTCCTTAATGGCAATTTTGATTCCTGGAGCAATGACAAATACAAGGTGTGAATTTTGCAATTCATGATGAAAAGAAATAAAAGAATTCTGTGTTGAAGCAATACAATTCCTTTGATTTTCAATGAGGATATGCAGAATGGGGTTAAAGGTGGCTTGTAAGGTCCTGAGAGATCAGCAGTGTTATTTATAGTACCACTATGTACAGAAAAGCCATATATGCAATTATTCAATTATTCTGACATATGTTTACAGCTGTTCCCTATCTCCAAGGCTGGTCAGGAAGGATTAGTAGAGTTGACTGTACAACTGATTCAGAATGGAAAAATTTACCCCCTTTTTATTTTTAGTACAAGTCTTAATTTTTCAAGCGATGTTTTTGTTCAGTTGCATGAGCTGAGCAGTCTGGATAGATGGTATATATCCCTTTGGCAGTATATGAAGGATTCTTTTTTTACCATTTGTTATTTATACCATGAGTCTGGTCATCTAAGTCATATGCTTCTTGTTTTTAACTGAATGACAAACTTTTCAAGCAGGAGGACAGATTCCAAATGATGCATAAATACTCATAACCACAAAAATCTTCACCTGAACATTTTGAAAATGTTCATTAGAAGAGAAATATGGCAGAATAAAATAGAATCTGGATAAGTATGCACAGATGCCATTTTGTGGTGTTTTGCCAGGCCTGAGATTAAAGACTGAAAATATAAATAAGTGAAATAAGGATCTCTTAATATTTTTGCAAATGGTTTTATTTCACAAAGAATTGCATGTCACAAGTTAGAGAGTGAAACAGGGTGGGATTAAGACTTTCTGACACTAATATTGGAAGACTTACATTATTAACTGATCAGACCTTACTTTCCAGGAAAATTTCCCAAAATTTAAACATGTTAATGCCAGATGTCAAACATTCTCTAGCTACATCACAGCAGTGAGAACAGAAGCCTTCCTACTAATGACTCAGTTTTACCTGTGGCTGCATTTTGCTGTTTTCTGACAATCCCACTTCACGTCCTTGAGCTTTCTCCATCCAGAATGAGTGTGAGAGAGAGAAGTGGAGATTGGTTGAAAACAATATACAGCTCTCTCTTCCCAGAGAAAAGATGTCTACAGCAGTATGTGACAGTAGTGTCATCAGGGAAATACATCTTGGAGTGCAGGGAATTTAAATGATTATTCCTTGGCCTTGAAAGAAGCAGCCTTTGGGCCCATTTGTGCTATGCTCCCTGAGCATTTCAAAGAGCTATTCTTCCTGAAAGACCTTAGCAGGATGAAAAAGAGCAGCCTCTGGGGAGAACACTACCCAGACTGGGTATGGGAGGGGTGGGCAGAAGCCGCTGGCTCTGGTGCTTTGGACAGAGGAGTCAGGAGGGTTTCTGCTGGGGGGAAGGAACACCACTACATCCATCATAAATGAAACCCATTTCTTTATAGCCATGCAGAGTGATCAGACTATCTCCTTGTGCCACTAACACATTGACGGGCATTCTCAACAGAGGCTGTCTTAGACACTATGGCTTGGAAGGAAAATAAAGGAGAAAAATAAAAAACATCAAGTCCAACCTGTCAACAATGATTTCTTCTGATTACAAGCAGTGCTGAGATCATATACTACTGACATCAACAGAATTTTGCTTGTGCCTCAATATCCATTAGATTCCAACACTCAGTTGCATGTTTAATGCATTCGGATATGAGTCAAATCCTTTGAAAACTATGCCTGAGATTGGGAGGAGAGCTGGACATCACCATACACCTTATCATCATTCTTTTATGATGGGAGAGCATTTTGTACAACCAAATCTACATTCCACTGCTCTCACGTTAGGTCTCAATCATGATGTGCATTCCCACTATTTCTTTCTTCTTTAGATACTTATGTAAACCGTACAGCTGAAGCATCATCTCATCTCATGACCTTCAAAATATTTTGTCTCATAAAGTCCTTGTAGGTTACTGAAGTGCAGACATTCCTAACTTCCAGGCTAGAAATTAAGGCTTGAAGATGATGTTACTTGCCAGGGTCACAGAAGAAAGTAATAAGCAAAAATCTGAAAATTGGACTTTACAATTCCAAGCCAGTGATTTAACTCTTGGAATAGTTTCACTGTCCACTTTGTAATTTAAGACCCTGAAGACCCTTTTCCTCCTGCCATCCCACATAATTAAATTGGACCTTGAAGCTTTTCCATTTCTCATTAGATTTTGTCCTGTGCTTTTACTTAACAAACATTTTGCTTTGGATGCTTCTTTTTGTCTTCCCAGTCACTTCCATTATTCCTGTTCCACCTTTGCTTTTCCTTCTGCATCCACTTGTTGCAACTGAGATCAGTAGAAGCTGCTGTGTTAGATGTCCCAAGAGCCAGAAAAACCACACACAGGATTTTTAAACTTCTGACCCTATCTTTTCCCTTTGCTTCCTTGAGTTGCTTAAAATTTCATGCACCATGCAAAGCAAGTCTAGTTTCTCTGTAGGCAGCATAGACATAGTTTGTTATGGCAACGTTTTCCAGGAATGTTAAGGGGGGATGCACACTTCTTCCTATTGCATTGTGTATTTCTGATTTCCTTCTGAATGCTCTGAGGGCACTGGATATTTACTAAGTCTTTTATAAACCCAAACTCTTTGTCTACATCAAGATTCACAGACCAGTTTGGAGCAGGGATATTCCCAGTCTCCTTTTCTCTCTTCTCTGCCATTCAGTCTTCAAGAAGTCTCACTATGCTGTGTTTTCCCCTCTGCTCTACTGTCTTGTGCTTGGTGGCAGACTGTCACATGCAGCTGAGATCACTCTGACCCCATAACTAAGCAATCTTGTATGTCAGCAGGAAGAGTAGACTGGGAACATCTCAGTCAGGTGTTATAAAATGTAAAGTGTGTCTGGCAGCCACAAACTTCATTACCTCCCTAGCAAAGGCCTTATACAAAAGGCCACCTGATGCAAGAACCTGGACTTCCCATATTTCTTTACAACTTCAAGCACAGTCCTAGAGCCAAATTCATAGCAGTGAAAAGTGAAAAGTAGGCTAAAGGCTCTTTTCCCAATGGAGAGAAATTGTGAATGCTAGCTACTTTCAATACCATGCTCACTGTGCTTTGGCATTTGGAGACATCCTTAAGCATGGATTTCTTGGTTTCTATTGTTTGTATGTTCTGCCCCAATGCTATTTCAGTGTATATTTTAATGAGTGAATTTATTATATAGCTCACTGCACAAAAATTTCAGTTACATTATTAAAAACTCCCTAGTACTGATTTTTGGATCAGATATTTCCTGCATGTATTTTGAATCCACTGTTGGTTATTGAATAGCTTTTCTCTTTTTTTTTTTTTTTTTTTTTTTGGTCCTGTCTGGGAATAAAGCCTAATATGGGTCTGCCCTGAGTACTACTACCTTTTTTTCCCCCCCTGTATCCCAGACTACAGCATAGACCTCTCTTAAACCCAATGAGACAAGATAAGCCTTTTCTGCCTGGCAGCATTTCAGAGACATTAAGTGTAAGAGAGAAGGTAAGTAATTCACCATGCCTCCCCATTTCTGTAATGGGGGAGGACATCTTGATACATTTACAATGCTCCTCTGGGGATATTTCATCAGTTATACCTAACTCTAATGGACAAGAATTGATTTGAACTTTCTACTTAGCACAGAGCTGTAAACAGCTTCACTCCAGGTCACAGCAATGAACCGGTGTTTTGTAAAATTCAGAGAAATTCGGAAAACTTCTGTGCTGATCTATTAAGTAAGCAAGCAGTTGAATGATCCAGGGTTTACTAACTTGTCTTTTCAGATTTTTAAAAACAGAGCGATTACTAACCTAAATCATACATTTTTTCATTCTAACAGTTCTCCTCCATTTTTGTCAGGGTATTGGCATTTGAGCTATCTCCTTTACTTTCAGTTGAGTTTTGTCAAACCAGGATACAGTTTGGGAAGGTATTTCTATTGTTCTATTTAATGTCAGACACTTATTTTTATAGTTCTCAGAGCAAAAAGTCCAGAGCACTCTTTGTCCTGCTGTAGTCATATCTGCTAATGTCTAAATATCTGCTAACGTCTAAAGTCTATCAAAAAATAGCATACAAGGCTCTTGGGGTATTCCCCCCACTGTCAAGTTTTCTATTGGTTGGTACCTTAGGCAGTTTTAATCCTGGGCATGAAAGCAAAATTCCATCATTTTTAAAAAATTGGCATATAAAGTATTATATCTTTGCCAAGGTTTGCAAAGTGAAAACACAGAGTTCTTCATAGCTCTGCTAGGGAGCAAATAAGCAGCTCCTGTTATCACATGTTGTATTTTTTAATGCCTGTTGTATTAGAGATTATCTAGAAAGGTTGAAGCTAGGGCAAATGATCACATCAGTAATCCATACTTTAAGATCCCTATGTCCAACATACTGATCATCATGGTGAGCTATGAATACATTTTGTAAAGTGCTAACAATTCTTTACAGGTAATACAAATAGTCACAGAAAACAGACAAGCAAAGGAGATATGTTTTATATTAATTCTAAAGTTAGAAATCAGACAAGCATAAGCAAGAAAAGACAAAACAATGACCTTCCCGGCTCAGCCTTTTGTTTCTCTTAACTAAAGATGTCATTCTGCAAGACTGTGTTTCTGCGCTGTTCCTTTGTGCTGCAGACAGAGAGAACTGCCTTTTTTTTTTGGTGGATCATCATCTGCAACTAGTACTGGAACAAGACATTAATCCTGAAAGCTTTGCAGTGGGGCCACAGAATTGCCTCTAACACAGGCAGGGCAGAAGACGTCAGGTTTCAAAATCAAGTAGCACTAGCTGCCTCCACCATGTGACATTTGAATGGGATCCCAACCCATTTCCAGCTGGTATGAACACTGAGAGCCTAATCCTCACAAGACTTTCTTATTTTGGTACTCTCACTGACATCAGTGAAACTTGCCTTTTGTTAACAATTTTTCTAGTTTCTAGCAAGAGATGACTTGGAGATAAATTGAAACAAAATGGCAAAAGGCAAGACTGTCACCAAACTACTGTAAGTTTGATATTGATTGGAATAAATAATGAAAAACAGCCCATGTGTGTTCAGGAAGTTGAGAACCACAGTACTGGATGTGTAACTTCTATATCTCTGGCATTTTAAGAGAGAAAAGCTTTTAATTTCCTGTTGGTGCCATGTTTGAGCAGAGTTGTTGGCGTTCATCCAGCACAAATTTAAGGAGTTAGCAGCAAAAACTAGGTGCAAGTCTAAATTTTATTCCCTGCTTTGTACTGGTGCTACAAACATGGCAGTAGGGAAACTGGACTACTGCTGTTAACAGGTTGTGCTCTTGTCTTCAGTTTTCAAATAACTGATTAATTTGGGTATTTCCATATTATGAGGGTCAGGTGAACTAATGTTGAATGCCAATATGTTTCTGCTTATTACTTTGGTGCTTTTGTTCTCTTATAATTTTTTTTATAGTTCAGCTTAATTTGATTTTATAACAAGAGGCACAGCTGTATTTTAAGTGTTTTGTAATGAGTTGCTCTAAGAGACACATTTCTTGACCCAATACCTCAATTTAGCATCTTTCTTGAGACAAATTTGCAATTTGGGAATGGCAGAAGATGAAGAGAGAGAGGTGCTAGCACAAAGGATTTCATCTGAACACTTCTCATTCCAGCACATTTCAGGGAGAAACTGCTAAAAGGAACTGGCTCTTCTAATACACTCCTTATCGTAAAACCACAAAGACAGACTGGAATGAATTTTTAACTTCTGTAGTGATAACATTTGCCCCATCTCTTCTATCCTCATGGATATCCTGGGAAATGGAGCCTGGATGCAATATACAATTTTGGCTGCCAATTACTGCTTCACAGACCAGCACTGAGCTGGTAGTGGGAAGCGACAGAACCTCCTGGCATTTACTGCTTCAGAAGGTGCCCATCTGCAGAGATGACACCTGGGACCAGAGGGATGGGCTGTTCATCACAGGAGGCATTAGGCATTGAGGCACTCAGGCATGGACAGATTCTTCCAGCCAAGTGGAAAGAGACACTAAAGACTAACCAGCCTACAAGAAATTGTTTATGGTTTTAACTATAATGGTAAACAACTTATAAACTACCGAAACAAGGTTTGCCAAATTAATTCATAAGACAATCACTTGGTCTTTCAAAGTAACTGAGCAATTTTTGAATCTCCTTGTTTCTCCAGCTACCTTTCAGAACAGATTGCCTTATTGGGTTTGTTTGTTTGTTTGTTTTGGTTTTGGTTTTTTTTTTTTTTTTTGTTAGGCACACCAACATCACCCATCCCAGTTCCCTGCATGCTCTAGGATTCATACACAACATGATCCTAGACAATATGCCACTACACCCTCTGTGGAAGGTGTCTATAAAGCATCTTAATTGGCTGAAAAGAATAAAGTTCTTCAATATAAACAGTGATGACAAATGAAAATAAATTCTTTACAATGCCTCAGTATTCCTATCCTTATATCCTTCTTCTTTTCTTTGATAATGTCCCCATCTATTCCCCTTCAAACTCAAGTTAAAGTACAGAACCTTTTCTTTCTACAGGCTTGCTCTTTGCTTTTTGAACCACTGTTGCGCCCTTTTCTCTGTACCTTTTATCTGAGATTTATAAACCTTTCTTATGGATCTCCTTGTCCTGGACTTGTGCTTAGTAAAAAGTTCTTTTTTGACTTGAACAACCTCTTCCACTTTTGCCCATTTAGGCACACTCACCTTCCTGCTTTCCTTCCTGCACTTTGCAATACCATGTCTCTGGTATGTGTAAGAAGTCTTTGTAAACGTTTCAATTTTGTCACCTGAATTTTATGGTCTTCCTTGAATTATCTTTCTTTTCTTGCTTTCTTTTCTTTAAGCCAAAATAAAATAGGCTACCATTTTGAATCTGTTCTGGTTTTCAGCAACATCAGAAGTGTTCTTGAAGCAATTCTTAAACACTGCAGTATGGCCTGGGCCAAAGAGCAGTTCTTTAAAGGCATATTATAAATGAAAACATTCTCCATAATAAATGCTATTTGCACAACTGCTTGACTTCTTCCTTCCAGCCATTCACTAATGAAAACAATAATATTTCTAATTTAACAAAATAAATAAATAAATATAGGTACAACTTCTAGTTTCTGGCAATGTTCTCATTCTTACTAAATCATATTAAAGGAATGTACTGAAATGCAGTGTAGTGAATTCATTTTCATGAAAACATGGATGAAGACAATGAATCTGGTAAGAGAAGATGCCAGCATCTTTATACACAACATCCTTGAAAACCTATGCCTTTCTATGCTATATCAGATACAAATTCTGCATTGAAGTGGCTTAACCCAAGGTGCTATAAACTTTGGAATTCAAATGAGATGACTACCTTTTCAAATAATACTTAGATACAAAAAATCTTACATATGGTTCCTAATCATGGACTCCAAAATAACACTGCCAAAGAAAGGTATAATTTTTATTGCTCACCCCTTCAAACCTTTCCCCAAGAGGCAGCCCACATATCCGATCCTGATATTTTTCACTCGTGATTCTGGATATATGCAACAATTGCCTGGGAATATTGCAAGGTCCCTTTACACAGGGTGAATTGGGTAAAGACTCAAAATAAGTGGTGCCAATCCCTTATCCATCTGGTTTATGACTGTTCCAGATGGAAGGAAGCTATTAGAACACCACTCTTAACTCCCAGCAAAGGCGGAATATAGTCTCCAAATTAATGATTTACCATATGAGCGACCTAAGCTTCGTCAGAAGGCCAAGAAAGTATTTGGCCCACTCAAAATGTTCGCATTCATCTTGAAACAGAAAAGACCAGATTAACAGTTCCTGAAATATAGTAGCAAAAGGAGCTAGGACACCTTGACAATGGCTGACAAAAGCAGGACAGAAGTCAGCCCTTCCACTCTTACACAAGCTAAAAATGCAGGTCTTCAGCCCACAACATATTGTAGGACAACCATCCTCTCCCGTGGCAGAATTTCCAATTCAGTAATGCAGGTGCAGTCTCTGACATCCAGCTTTACTGGAAATGAGAAAAGCTACCAAAATGAATTACTTTCATTTTCATTCACCCTAATGTTATGCAGCTCGTGTGGACAAGCAGCGCAACCACGAAGCGAGGGAAGCAGTCGCTGCAGGGTGACCAGGGGGCCTCCAAGCTGCTGGGGCAGCTGAATGGCAGGGCAGGGCTCAGCACACAAAGGGACGGATGAACAGGAGGAACCCAAAGCTTCGAGTGACACCTAAAGGCAGCTGGAATAATAGAGACCTTTAAAGAGGTCTTTGAAAGTGGAATGTGGAGCCGGGATAGCAGGGGTACAGAAAAGGCATTGCTGAGGATTTTTCTCTTCGTTAAGTGAAGTAAAATACAGCCCTCGCTCATTATGGAGGCAGGCAGCCTCTCTGGGCTGATACATCTCATCAGCCTATTAATAAAGCTCTGCTCGAATCCAGTTTCACAAGGCAACCCATCAGAGTCTGTGCTTCCAACGTGTGCTACAGACACAGGGCTATGGAAAATCTCACCCTCCAGAGAGACCTGAGTGAGGCAGTCTTTTTCATTAATACCAAGTCTGCACAATGAATCAACAACAGATTCAATAAGGCCAGGAAGAGCAAAAATAGAGCTTCTGACCAAATAAAAGACATGTAATGAGATCAGAGTGAATTTAATGGGAACCTCTATTCCCCTGAATAGGCAAGGTCCCAGACATCCTCCTTCCTGGGTCTCAGGAGCTAAGCCAATAGACTTCAAGTTGCATCATTAAGTTCAAAATCAGACGAACTGTAATTGAAATAAAAGTCTTATTTTTGGCTTGTTGATCAAAATGGAGCTCAGATGTGCCTGAGGGCATGATTTTCATCAGGACCTCAATGCAATCCTTGATTTCCCAAGCACTGCACCTGCAATGAATCATGGCCTCAACTAGTAGCATATTAATACCCAGTTACCTGGTGTGCAGGTGGAAATAGAAAATGCAATATTTAAATGCTTTAAAAGCACCTGCCATTTATAATGAACACAATTCTTTCCAGGCACAAAATTGCATCTTAACACACATATGCCATTACTGAAAATCATGCCCAGTGATTTTGAAATACTATATTCGCATTTGTGCCTACATCCTGATAGCCTTTCATTTCCCCTCCCTCCAATAATTAGTCTAAAAGACCCTCTTCCTGACTAAGGAAGTTAGTAGAGTCTCCATATCGTGTTCATAGCAGATCCCTTAACCTTGTGGGAGAGTATCACAATGCACACATCCACCGAGAGCCAAGCAATGATCCTACACTGCAAGTCATCGTCAAAGACCACTAGTTAAAACCAGCATGTGGGCCCTCTTTTAGTATGTGATACAGCAGGTGATGGAGAACTGCGAGAAATGAAAAATCTCGTTCTCATGGGTGAAGGGACAGCCTGTCATCTGTCCAATTTTCCCCGCACATGAGTAGGTAATAAATACCAATTAGCATCCATTGTCCTAATGTCTTGAAGCTTGGCCTCTAACTTGGTGTCACACACAGATTCAGAGAATCCTGTGGGATATTGTGGTACCTAGGCAAAAGAGAAGATAATTTGGGAGTTTGGAGATCTGGGGCAGACAAATGAAAGAAATAAATGGCTTCTATGTTTCGCTTGTTTCCTGCAGAAGAAAGCATCTGCATCAAAATGAGTTTAAACATAAGGGAATACAGTCTCAATGTGTTGCACAGGGATTTAGCCACATGACTCCCATTGATGTTTATGGGAAATGAGTGGCTAAATCCCCATGTAATAGGTTGAAATTTTAGCCCAAGGAGACTGACTGTGGAGGAACTCGTCAAGGTCTCTGCTTACAAAAATTATGAGCATATCAACCATTCTCAAATATGATCTCTTTTTACTGGTATATAATCAAGAGGACCCCTTGAAAGGGACCGGTGAAATTAACTCTGTAAAAGGTTACTGAGAAACATATAAAACTGCTGTACTAGCGAGTGCATGAACATGATCTGTGGGTGCAAGGGCATGTCAGAGGATGACCTTTGTGTTGATCATGTCACTTGTTACAAGCTGATACTCTCCTGGAAGACAACAAGGGGTTATTAAATAATTTAATGCTTCAGACTTCAGCAACAAAAGGTATTTAGCAGCATGGACATTCTGCTACAAAATGCATCAAGAAGAGCTTCTAACCACAGTTAATCTCAGTAGGTTGCAAGAAAACAAGGAAGATGCTAAATCCCTTGGCTTTTCTCCTGCCTTAAGGAGGATGGAGATAAGTGTCAGAATAAAGTGAGAGAATCTCTTCCGTCTTCCAATTACACAGATACAGGTCTACTGCAAGCCAGAAAATTTTCAGTAGCCAAAATTTACAACCAAATTGCCTATATGAATATCAGATTAGAGGTTTAACCAGGAAATACATGTCTAATTCATTCCTCAACTGCATGACAGCTACTGCTCAGGGTAAATTAGCAAAGGACTAGCCTATTTCTGACTAAAATATAAAGTCTGGGTAAGAGTGCTCTGTGAGACCTGCATCCTTTCTGCAGCAATGCCAATGGGATTCTGGAGACACTTCCCCTCCATGCCCTCCTGTCTGCCCTCACCCAACAGGGTTTTATGGAGATAGTATGGACAAAAACGAAATGTTTTAATGTAGCAGATCAATAGATTTTATTCTATCATCCAAGTGCAGGTTTAAAGGAAAACTAGTTCAAGTACAGTTATTACAGAAAGCAGGTTCTTCACAGATGCGCAGACAGCAAAACGATTGTTGCATGTCTTTAATGTTTTTTATACAGCTGCTGAAAAACCCCTTCCTGGAGAGGTTAGTATTCATGATTATTACACAGACTTGAGAAATCTCTGAAGGTTGTGATTACAGCAAAAGATTTTTTTTTTGACAATTATAAGCCATCAGTCAGTGTCCTTCCATGAAGTTTGAGCAAAGCATACTTTTTCTTCTTTGGCCATCACAGTACAATTTCAAAAGATAAACTGCATTCCTCTGTGTGTTTCAACTCTGAAATACTCTATATGTGAAAATTAATCTGGCAGACTCTTCTGAAATCACAGGCTTCTGAGATGAGCAAATGGGTACAGTTTTCTTTTAACTGTTTTTTGAACCCCATGTGTTGAGAGAAAACAACAGAATGGAAATTGCTCATCAAAATGTTAACTTGTGGCACGGCAGAGCCCCAAGCAGGTGTGTGGCATGCCGTTCCCTCCGCTGACATGCCTACCACATGGCACCCAGTTCTGCCACCTCCGTCCCTTCCCTTTGGAATTCCTCCTCCTGCAAGAGCTGAAATGTGGCTTGACTCCGAGTCGCACAGAAGTGATGTGACCTTTCAGAAAGCAGGCGGTTTGGGAAAACCTTCATTTAGGATAAGCTGTCATGGAATAATCCTCTGGATAATCTGAGGCGACCACGGTTCTCCCAGCCCAAACACAACTGTCTCAGCTAATGCTTTTGCTATTAGGAACATATCTAGCTGGGGAAAGAATATGATCTCGCTAATTCAAGGGAACAGCAAGGATGCTGACCTATCACAAATAGCTGAACTTTTCTAATTAACAAACAGTTGAACAGACAATACAAAATATAAATAAATAAAGGATAAAGTGTCACAGAGCATACTTTGTTCATTTATTTTGATAACTCCTTAGGTTTAAATTGTGAAAATACTTTACAGTGTACAAGTAAATGTGCTGTGATGAACTTTCTAAAAATAATGAAGGCTTCATCATCTTTGAATGATTATCTATCCCTGTAGCTTGTAGCTGGAACTGAAAGCTAATGGAGAAATTACCATACAAAGGTGGCTTTTTCAGAGAAATTATGACAGCAGAAATGTTCTTTTTCACTTGTTCTTCATTCTTCGCAGTGTTGTGTGGATTTCAGCATCACGGACCTCAAGAAGGCAAAAACTGTTCTGTGTCTCCTTGATTCTTTAGCCCTCTGCTAAACCTTGGGGAAGGCTCACTCAGATTTCCCCAAAATGTCTAATGAAGAACACAGTACTGTGTCTCGTACCCACCCCCATTTGCCTTGTGTAGAGTCTTGCCAGACTTTCACAATCTGATATGCTAAATTTCAGATACCTGCTCACAACCAGGTTTTGGATAAAGAGATGGATTTGAAATAAAACTCCCCATGGGCCTAGAATAAAATTTCACTTGCTCCAGAATTCTACATTTCTAAACATACTACCCAGAATTTTAGAAGTCACTTTTGAAATATAATCTTAAGGGCATAAAATGTTTATCTTCACAACTTTTTCACCCCTCTTAAAATGCAAGAAAATGTTCTATTTTTCTAAGACATAAAGACAAATGCACCTCCATAAACTAAAGAGCAATATTCTTATTCCAGCCACATCTTTGTCTTTTTCTCCCACAAAATACAACGGAAGCATAGGATACCTTATTAATGTTATTTGAAAAGGTGCTATTAAACCTGTTCTATATAAGTAGTTGTCTCAGGGCTTAAACTGTCACTCTCTTCCTGGCCAAAGCAGCAAACTAACAGTTCACTGGTTTTGTTATTGCTTGGTTCAATGTGGCCTGGAGGTGCCAGAGATCACTGTGCCACTCTCTCCCAAAAGAGCACAGGATGTCCTAACACACTCAAGGGCCTCTGCATCCCCACACAGGGAATGCATCTGCCATCTGCTTCCCATTTTCATACAACAGTCCTCCCCCATGGGTTTACATTTCCCTTTCCCAGCTAGAGAGAGTATCACCTGAATGGGGAACTTGAGAGGTTTTAAACAGAGGAACTCTCCTTGTGAAAAGGTAACAGCACACAGGAAGTTTAAGAAAATCCTGATAATGTCAACAGACTGAAAGAAAGTCTGTGGGCTACAGCAGTCCTTCTTTGGTAGCCCTGGAATATTTGCTGAACACGTTTTCTCTTAGAAATGTCAATATGAACAACTACTGTTTCAGGTTGCAAAGAAGAGTCACCATGCCAGAGCACAAGTGTGGCACTCTTTCCAAATCTTCAAGAGGAAAAAAAAAAAAATTGGAACAAAAATCCTCACAAATTCTGTCTCTAAAGAAATATGAACTCTCAACTATTTCAGCCACTGGGTTCCAGCAGCTGCTGTTTATTCCTTGGACCCACTGAGTGAGAGCTGAAGAATAAAAGGCTAAGGACAGAGTATTGTGAGTGAGATGGTTCAAGTCAAAGAATTACGCTGAATGTAAGTAGACTGGAGATGAAGAGGGGAGTTGGTATGGACACCTTATGCTGATAGCACATTTATTTACCACAGTACAGGACTGACTGAACAGGCAGATGTCAGGGGAAGCATTCATCAATGGGACTGGGCTGGAGAATGGTAGAGGGCCTAACCCAAATTTACTATGAAAAGCACTCCTAGTAAAATATAATGCAGCAGTAACCATTGTTGTAATACTTATTACAGAGTTAGTATAGTTTGCTACTTAGATGTGACAGTATTCAGAGGTGAAAAAGGGGCAGCCTTTGCTACACAGACAACATGATAGGATTTTCAGTTTTGCCATTTTCCTGTGGCCAAAAAGGTAAATAACTCAGAGACATAGTTTGATTTCAGCCATGGGATGGCAAAGGGAAAACCAAGTCATAGCTCTGTAGATACTCAGTTGCTCCACTGGCGGTCTCAGCCTTTCCTTTCTTCTCGGGATGGAATTTTTTATGATAGCTATGAGCTTTGACTTCATTCTTAGTGGCTGAATTTGTGTCCAAATGCCTCTTTACTGGCTGCTTAGACTAGGTGGGGGAGTATTGCCCTAGAGGATCATGCTGAGGACAATAAACAGCTCTAAAAATTCATTACTTTCTTTAACCCCCAACTTCTCATTATCATTTTGCAGTGATAAATACAAAGTGCAGATAAGCAGAGAAAATACAAGATGTGAAATACCCATGACAAAACACAGAAGCATTAAAGCGATACTTCCTCTGCCTTTACTTGGAACAGTAGCTAGCTGACATGATAGAAATCATAAAACTGAAGAGCAAAAGTATTTTCAGCAAAAATAATCATTTGATCATTTTAAAAGATTATTCATAGCCTATATTTCACTGGAGAACTGAAGTCCCCAGGATTTGTTGGGATACATCCTGTGTGGCTTTCAGGATGGGTACCAACATCATGCTATCAGCTGAGCTGCATTAAGAGCCATATGATGCCCCGTGGTCTAACAGCAGGGCATGCAATGCAGATCAACCATTCCTAAATTTGGTGGGCATCATCTTCCCAGAGCAAAGCCCACTCACACCCGCAGCATTATCAAGACAAAGCTAAAGAGTCTTTTCTTCCCTATGACTTTTTTAAGAGAGATGTGTCCTTAGAGGAAATATTGGGATGAAAATGTTTAAGTATTATTCAGTACGTTCCTGAAATTTTCCAGTGCTGCTCTTATTCAGGATTAAGTTCTACTTTATTGTGTTGTACCAACAAACAAACAACAAATCCAACCCCAAGGCATTTAGTCTAAATCCACTGGATTTTTATTGCACTACTGCTTAAGTGGGAACAGACCTCAAATGCTGCTACTCCTTTTCTGAAGGCAGAAGACCATAGCACTTGAGTTCAGAAGCTTGACCATTAATTGTTTGTATTGCAGAGCCTATGACATACTTAAGTAGCTGAGCACAACAATAAACACAATAGCCAGTTCATTAAATCATTCTTTGTTAAGACTTCCCAAAGCTTTGGGCTTAAGCCTCTTAAAATTGAAATCATTATGCTATTTTTTTTTAAACAAATGAGCAAACATAACTCACATAAAAAGGAGAAAACACAACAGAGTCTTTGATGTATGCATCATCACTGTGATGTCTTACTGAGATTAAACTATATGTCTAATACTGTTAAGAGGTTTCAACAGCTCTTTCCAAGGAGAAGCTGAAATCAGGAAGGGCTATAAAGTGCTGCCGTTGCTGTCACCTCTCCCGCAACAGCTTTCCTTGGCCTGTCACATCATGAGAGAGGCTATCAATAAACTTTGTAGAGTGGTGTTTGTGGTCCCTCTTGTGTCTGTTCGTTCCTGTCAAAACCCTGGCTTGTTGACGCACCCTGACAGGCTCTGAGGATGACTAGAAATGACAAAAGGTGGAAGCAGGAATGGAGGTTTGCTGCCTTGGGCAAGTTTGTTCTTTTAACACCATGTACTAATATTCTGGCTTAGAAAAACATAGCCAAACTATTTGCAGCCGTGAGGTACTAGGCAGGCATTTTACACAAGGCTATTTAGATATGGAAAAAATACCTTAATAAAATGCTACTGTGATGAGTGCATCAAGTTATGCCCCTTTTCAAATAAAATCATAAACCTTACTGCTGCTTTTTCTACACAGCTCTGGCTGTCTACAGCTTGTTTCTTCTCTCTGTGCCAACATTGCAGCCACACTGCAAAAGAACTCGGTTTCTCTTTCTCCATAAAACAATCCTGCACCTTTACTCATATCATATGCCATGGCCAGAATCTCTGCCTTTCCAGTCCTGTACCATTAGTATGTGAAATCACACATTATTTGCATGAGAACATAGTCTAAGGAAAGCAGAAGAGATATGCAGAGCTAAGCAAAGACTTAAAAGAAGAAATTACCATCTTTTCCCCACTGTTGCTACTATCTGCTTTTTCTCTTCCCTCACTTGTTATGGTTATGACCTTTGTTGTTAGGATCATGTCAGACTAAGAGCCAGCTTCTGATGGTGCCGAGTGCTCCCTGGTTTTGATGGGTTACTCAAAGCTGCTAGGGCCCAGTTTCCTTTCCACGGTTATCCCCTAGACTCTAAGCAGCTTAGAGCTGGGGAGCGGTGCTTACAGGCTTGTGAAGTGACATGTTCCTCTCTGGGAACAACAAATATAAACAATAATGGGTGTGTCGAACATCCTACTCTATCAGACCATTTAATTGCCTTCTCACAGTTTTCACCATTTCTTAACAATTGTTGCTACTATAAATTTCAGAGCTTACCCTGACATGGAAGTTACAGGATAATAGCCAAGGATTCCTTCTCTGTGACATACCAGCGTCCAAGGCAGTTCTTCCTGACATGAGGATGGTGAAGAAAAAAGGTGGGAGGAGGAGAAGGAAGCAAAGCCCAGCTTTTTTTTGCCCATGTAAGGTACCTCAGCCTGAGCATAGGGCTGCAAACTACCTGCCTAGGACAGTTGTGGCCACAGATGTAAGACTAGGTTCTCCTTTCTGTGCAGACACAAAGCACTTACAGCTTTAAAATATATGTATAAATGAATTGAGAGTTAAAAACTACTAGGGAATACTCCATGGGATTATCTGTACTATCAAGACAGGAAAACTTTGCAGATGCTACTGTCTCTCTAGAGGAATAAATGCTTGCATTTTAATATTCTCAGCAGCTGGTTCCTGTTGAATGCCATCAGGATGATTCAGCCACCCACCAGGAACACCAGTAGCAAGTGCACACACAGACAAATCTGCAAAACTTTCTGCTCCTGATGCCACTGTTGTTACTTTGGCAGAGTCTGATCTGTATTAGCTATTCTTCATTACTACCAGTAGCAGGTTTAACTTCACCCCAGGATGGTGAAAGAAAAACAACTAGTCCCTGGGGCTGCCCTAATCAATCCAACTGTCTGCTTCCTATCAGTAGTGCTTCCCACAATCCACATCATTAGCAGCTTACTCTGTGGTTACCTCATTCACTTTCAGCCTTGCCACAAGTAACTGATGTCCTGTGAGCTCTCTCCTCAAAGTGATGGCCCAGGCAGTCTGATGTCCTTCCCCCTACCACGGTCAACATCTGATGAAAGGGACATCACCTTATGCTTGGTTTCTGCATGAGACTCAACTGCAATAGATTACTTCCTCACCACAGCTGATGAACAATTTATGTCTAAAAATACAAGGTCTGCTATCTCTCCCCATTAAAAAAAAATAAAAATCAACCTCAGTGACGTTCTGTCTGTGGTCTGTGGACCACTTCCAGGTGTTTTATGGAGGTGCATCTGTCTAGCAGCAATAATGAGGCATTTACTTTTCCTCAAGCGGCAATGCTTCCTGACAGTTGTTGACTGGGTCAAATCACTCAAGGCTTCCTCTAATCCTACTGGGACAAATTTCTGCCTCACTTTTGTCTGGCACTTCTTGGAAGTAGAGTAAACTATGATGCTGATATGTAGAACCCTACCTGGAGAGGCGAAACACTAGAGAAGACAGAACTAAACAGCACAGTCACTCCTGCAGACTGGTGGACCCATGACTACAGATCCTGCAGCAGGGAAAGAGTCTTTCAATGGTAATTAATGTGATGACTGACAGCCAGAGAGTGAAAACAAACAGCTCAAATGCAAAACGGTGGGAATGAAATGGAACAGCTGCATCCATCTGGTCAATTACACCCGCTTAAGTTTTCCTCCTTGATACTACTGCCATTTCACTTGGCTTAATAGGAAAGATGCTACAGGTGGACCACAATGCTGTATGAACATCTATTCTAAAATTATGAGGTTTAATTCCATCATTACAGAGCATCCTAATTTCAGCATTACTCAACGTTTTGAAAAACAAATCATACCTTCAACATGGAGATAAATGTTAGCACTGACCAAATCAGTGATGTTGGCCTTCCAACAGGAACAACCTCAAATACTGGTACCATACATATAGATAACTCCTCAAGTAGTCTGTCAGACAAATGTAAGAAATTTAGGTTTATCACCTGTGCCAAGTTGTCCTGATGTGGAAAACAAGCCAAAATAGATAAGTCAGAAATTGTGCATTGGGTAAGTGACAGAAACATTACGAACACAAGTGTGCTCGTGTCAGATCCCTGATGTACCCATACAGCTTGTGACACCTACTGCTGACTGCAGTGATATTCAGCCTGATTAGAAGAGATGCTATCACATTCCTTACTTGCTTTGCAAAGAATATCTTCAAGAATTTGTATCACTTCCAGAATCCAGAGTTGTCCCTACCATGATCTCACCTTAAATCAACAAAGTTACAGAACCACCACTTGCTCTCTCTAATGAGTGAAACAGTTAAGTGCCATTCAGAGTCAGCCAGGAGTGTGCATGAATATGGAAAAGAGAGACAGGAGGGCAGCAGAAACTGAGAGAATAATCTTTCATACCGAATTAAAAACAAACAAAAAAATTAACGAAAATTTTAACTGCATGCCTAGTTTCCTGGTATTTCATCTCACATAAAAAACAAGAATTAAAATTCACAGAAAGCAAAATCACTGAAAACCAGGGATTTAATTTAACTAAATAATAAAAATGAGTGTTTCGCTTTTTTTTCCATTTTGAAAAAAGAATGAGAGGAAGGAGAAAATGAACATTTTAATTTCTTTTACTTTTTTTTTTTCAATCAATATTGAGGGTTTTTTGACCAGTTCTTCCAGTAAGCTATCTCACTGGATGCGATGTGGCAACAAGGATCTGTAACTGATTGTGGTTTCAGGGCTGAGAATGCATTGGATTGTCTTCTCTGTTATTTTAGCCCCAAAGTATATTTTAAATAGCCTTAAAGAGAATGAAAATTCTTCTCATACCAGTGACAGGGAGAAATGGCTTTGGAAAGGACTTTCATGTTTCTAACAGTTTTTGATTTTTTGTCCTTTTGAATATTTTTTCTTTGCTTGCACAAATGCAACAGGATAGCCTTTTTAAAAAAGATTTTGGAATATGACACTCAGTAATCCATCCATCAACAAGAATATCCAGATATGTGTTTCTTGCAAGTAGTGAGTGTCATGGCATTTACTTCCATGCACTTCATTCACACTGGAGACAAGTCAGTCACACAAAACCAGTTTGAAGGGATGGCTTTTTTTTGTTTTGTTTTTACATCTTTTTAAAAGCATGTTATCATCTTAAAAGTGAGTCTGAATGATCCAGACTGGCCCCATTTCAGTGCTTGGCCTACAATGGCAACTTTGAAATTATAATTTCTCTTACTCTATTTTGCCAGATTGGTTAGGACCAGTCATGTATTTTCACAAGCAAACCAATGTCCTTCAGAAAAATATGTTTTCTATCTCAATAAAAACCACCCAGACTTTTACCTTGGCCAGAGGCTTTTATCAAGTTTTAAGAGGAAAACACTAATGCCTTCAAAGCACGAAAACCTCATTACATTCACACTCAATGATGAGCATTACCAGAGATGTTTCACAGGTGAAGGAAGACAGGAGAGAAATGGTACAATATTTGAAGATGTAAGAATTCTTCATACTGAACTGTGTGAAATCCAAAGGCAACCTTCCCAATTGCACCTAATTATTTTTTAAGTATTTCACAGGCCATGTTGATGCCATCTTCTCAGCTGCCCCTGAGACAGGAAACCACCAGCTGGTTTTAGAGTTGGTTAGAGTAATTTGAAGCCAGGGGTTAAGTGACCTGTCCCAGGCTGCACCATGAGTGGGCAGTGGGTGAGGAACGAGTCCATTTTGTAATGTCCCAGCCACCAGAGGAGAGAGGGCTGGAAGAGAAACAACTGGAGAAAACTAACAGTACACTTACCGAAATAAAGTTTTAGCCTATTCTTTGTTCCTTTGTTGGTAGGGAAAAGAAAAAAAAGAAGCAAAAGCTATGTGTGTCAGAAGAGCTTTCTCTCGCCTAATTAGGCCCTCCTTTCGTTATGCCCTGAACATTGGAGTTTTAATCCTGAGTACAGAGAGGCCTTGGGCAGAAAATTTGGCCAGTCTTTTTCACAAAGTTTGAATGTGTTCAGACCTTTCAAAACTGTACCAACCCCTCTCTAACCTTCAGATTAAGCAGTGCATTTTCAATGCCATAATGAGCTAAGCCCGCTGGCCTCCTGTGAGATGGGAAAGTACCCGCTGTTTGAGAAGCCCTGGTCCAAGGTGAATTATTGCTACTTTTTGTTACATTCTTAACATACTCTGATATAGCACCATTTGTTTTGACCTTATTGGCATGTGCAGATTAAATTTGTTTCTTTTTCCTTTCTTTAATAGCTTTGTGATGCTTCTCTTTCCACATTACTTTCTGTGTCTATTCTGAAGACCTTTTCTCTTTTGTTCTCATCTCTTTCCCTCTTTATAACTGGATCTTTGACTTTACCCACATATTTCTTTCATTTCTGTCTTATATATTCAAGTAGAAAAAGAAACCTACACTCTCTGCATACTGTTTCTCTTCTCTATTCACCCACTTCTTCTGCCACCACTAACTCCTCACCTCTCACTTCAAATTTCATTACTCACCTCCCCATCCCCTCTAACTCTGTTCTGGGTGTCAAAAATTTACCATCAGTCAGCCAGACCAGCAAAGTTTATTAATACCAACCATGGGGAGAAGATTTCTGACAGTAGAGGGCTCCTTAATACGTCAGACAAAGGCATAGCTGAAGTTAAGTCAAATTCAGACTCAAAACAAGTAGAACAGACTTTAAAATCTTCAGAATAATTGTCTTAAATATGTGGTCATTCCTGATGACCACATACCCTGATTACTTAAAGACTTTATGATTATCTGTCTTCCTGAAAGATATGTTCTAGCTCAGCAGAACAAAAGTGCTTTCAGAAAGTCAGTAGGCTTTATCTTGTAGAAGAAACTAGTTAGGACTACTGAAAGTGCCCTTCCTGCTTGACCATCTTCAGAGATGAAAAGGCATCAGTGTCCAATCTGTCTCAGACTCTGCCTGGCAGTGTCCCTGCTGTTCTGCCTGCTAGCAGATACTGGATAGTTTGGGACAATTCCTCCCCTCTTCAGCTACAAGTCTATTTCTCCCTGTTTGCAGGGCTTACCCTTTCTCAAGCCCGGGCTGCACAGCTCCTTTAAAAATGGTGACTTGGAGGATCTAAATGGACGTATTCCCCTAGCACCCACCTGTACGCTGAGAGAAAAACAGAGCAACTTCTACTTTTCAAAAGCCTTTTCTCATTTTACAGCTCCAGTCCCTGCCCAAGCTCCTGCTCAGGGCTTTTCCAGACTGCCTCCAGTAAGCCTGATCTAGTTCTCCTTGGCTCACTGAGGTCCCCAGAAGCATCACTAAGAGCTCAAGATTAATACGTTTTTCCAACTACATGTTCAAAGGACCGTAGCAGCCACAGAGCTGTTAGGCCCAAGACACATGAAGTTATCAATGACTCAATTTACATTAAATTACCATTTGGATATTTATGTTCTTAATCATATCTATGAGAATATCCAGTCATGTCTTAACTGAAGTACAACTGACAGATATGGAACCAATCAGCATTGAATACATGGATTTTTCAAGGTCTGTTTAAATTCAGTCTAAACTGTGGGTTTATGGCATCACAAAAATTTACTGAAAAAACATGAGTTAATATTTGTCCAGTTCTTTCACATGAGAAGCGCTGTTGCTGTTGTCAAAAAGTCTACTGTGGGCTTAAGTAGCTGTGAGAATGCAAAACAGTTTAAAATTTGAATAGCTTTCGTAACTAATAGCAAGTAGGCAATATAACAGATGGCGACTCACATGAAAGATAAACCACATCTTAATAACAATAACTTACATTCAGAGGGGTAGTGTTTCCTAGTGCTCAGAGCAGGAGACTGAGAACCAGGATTCCCAAGTTATCCTCCTGGCTCTGCCATTGATTTCCTGTGCACATTTAGAAAAGTCACTCAAACATTTCTGTGCCTCAGTTTCCTCATCTGCAAAATAGAGATAGATCTTACAAATATCACCAGACCACTGAAGGGAAGGGGCCCAAGCTGCCAGATTTTACAATAAGCATTTTAGACAAATGAAGGTATGGAAGAGAGCTGTTGTCTGTTGTCATTGCTGAGTCAGTCATTGATCAAATTGCAAAGTGGTTACTTTGAGCTGAGCTAATACAGCTATCCCAAGAGTGGGAGGTGGCAGCTGCTTAACTATGCTCCATACCCTTCTGGTGTGGTTCAGGCCAGGAACTGAATATTGCTCTGCACAACTGACACTTCAGAGGGAATTCAAGGAGGCCAAATACAATTACCTTCATCGAAATTTAGTCAGGACATTATGCAATCTTTAACAGCAGTCTGAATCTCTATTTTTATATGTCTGATAAAAAAGAGCACCTAGAGCTCTCCAGATTTCTATCATCATTAGCTGGCACATTACTTCATTTTGATCAGAAACAAGATTGCTTCTCCCTCACTGACTTTGCTTGGTGCAGTTCTACAGTTTCACAAAGGTTCTCCAAAGCAAGCACCAGGAAAGTCTTACGGTGTCTGACATGGGCATAATACAAAATCAATAGGCTGAAAATCAATGTTCCCCTTTACTTTCTACTATATATGTTCTTTTGATGTTGATGTTGTTGTTATTTTCATTGCTTATGAGGGATGGAAGTTTTAACTGTATGAGTAGTAGAGACTACTTAGAGAGATTTTTGCCATGCTTGCCAGACAGAGATTACTTTTTTGAGAATTTAATGAAAAGAGAAGTTAAAGAATTACATCAGGAAGTTAAAAATGATTACAGAGAGGAAGATTCCTCAGAGGGTACACCGTGGTGCTTCAGCAAAGTGCAGGCAATGGCACAAACTAAAGCCTGAAACTTGGTGGCTTCTCTCATTAGCAGGGAAGACTGCCTCAGATCCGCTCTGCTTAGCACTCTCCAGCTGTACAAGGTTATTGTGGCACTGATAATTTTCTGTGGCTTCTGAAAATTGTGGAGATATATTTCAACAAGAAAAAAAAAAAGATTATCTATCTATGTATCTGTCTATGTATCTATCTATCAAGAACAGTTGATCTCACTGAAGAAGACTCTGGCATCTTCATTTCAAAGAGCTTTCACTGATATTTCCTGATTCTCCAGCCAAAGAAATCATCACTAAACCCTTTTCTCTGGGAGGATGGAACAAAAATTATTTCTCACGCTGGCTTGATGGGATATGTAGTTGAGACTAACTGGTCAAAGAGTTTTAAGAGTCCTATTCAGAGGACTGCCTAAAGAATATTCTATGTAACTAACTTAACTGCTCTCCAGATGGTCAAAACTGAAAAGGCCATCTGAGCAAAAATCAAGTTTTGGAAAGTGCCATGAGACATATTAGCCAGAGGATGTGGATTCTGCTTGCACTGGCTTCAGTGGAGACAGACTCACTCTAAATATTAATTTTGTTTTTTTAAAAAACCCCTTAATTTCTTACAAAGAAATGTCTGGAAATTCCATGTTGTTATTTTCAAAAGTGATGAGCTCAAGTCACAAAATCTGGATCTGGATGCCTAACAGTGCCAGAAGTTCAGGAGAGTTTGGACAGAGAAGGCTGGCTCAGGCAAGTGTTGAGTGTTTTCCCAGGATTTTCTGAAGGCCAATACAAGGGTTTCAAAGAGGAGAGAGGCATGTGCAACATGGCAGAGTTACAAAAAAACATCACTTGGAATTTCCTGGGTTTTGCGAGATTAAAATTGTAAGTCTAATTAGTTTAAGGAAATTAGCTCTTTATAATTTTCATTTTGTATTGAAGAAGTAAGAAAAATTAAAAATAGAATGAGAATGGAAAAATTAATGGGTTTCAGTAATTAGTTAATCAGAAAATGCTCCTGTCTTAGTGTGGCTGCCCAACACATTAAAAAAGAAAAAAGAGAAAAAAGTAACCATGACTTTCCTCATACTTTCCAAAACAATATAAGCTTCACCTCTGAGCTTGGAACAACTACTTGACATTTCAATTCAGCTCATTTTTTAGCGGTAAGCTACTGAAATTGGTGTTTAGGTTGAAATACTATCTCACCATAACATTAGTACAGACATAGAATAAATACATATATCCTGGCAAAAATAAACCAGAATTTGTTGCTCCTACTGGCCACATCACATTTACATGAGTTGCATGCACTAATGAAATGTTAAATGGAAGAGAAACCTCTTCTGAGAGCAGACCTTTTCACCAAGTGCTGAACTGGGGATCTCTGACATCTGAAAGCAGCAGGACAACTTATTACACTGTAGGAAAACACATTTCTCTTGACAGTGGTTATCCAGTCTGAGGCCTCGCAAGCCACACACTGGTGCACTAAAGAGACATGTGTTAGACAAGCTGTTTTGTCCCTTGGCTATCACCCTCCTGAGCACTGAACAGATCTGGATTGGGCTGGCTTAGAAAAAAAGTCAGATGAAAGCAGTGAAGTTAAGCCAAGTCAAAACACAACTTTGGTGCAATATGACCAAGTCCAAGTTATGCTAACAAAACTTCAGCAGCAGCAAGTCCGTCCTTCTCTGACCAGCCCACAGCCATGCTTTCAGGCATTAGCTGCAGCACTTGGTTTTCAGCTTTCTGCACCTCTTTGCTATATTTATTTCGTGAGGTAGCTAAATATGTCTTTTATAATTATTTGAGCTTGTAACATCTTTGAAACAAAAGAATCTACTCTGCAGAGATGATGTTGAAGAAGTCTGAAGAGCATGGTTTTTTTCCTATAAATTAAGATGCTGAGCAACAATCCATTGAAATGGACAAAAACTTGAAAGAAGCCTTTTAATTCCCACTTACATTGCTCTCAAACTTCAGCCTTATCATGGAGCTGTTTACTGATTGTCAAGTCAACTAAATCCATGGGTGGCTACCAGAACGAGCTGACAAATAAATACAATACCCGCAGCTAGGACTGCTCAGAGCACTGGAGCACGCGTAGAGTACCAGGGAACATCATGTACCGTGCACGCAGAGCACACAATTTTTAAACATTTGTAACACTTACTCCAAAACCAGATTTCTTCCAACAAAGTCTCTAATTGCTTCCTCAGGAGCGTGAATGTGCCTAAGCACGAAACATTAAAGTAAAGCCGGTTTTAAGTTGGTCGAGGAAGAGAGAAAAGGAAAGAAGCCTGAAAATGTCTCTGGTCAAAGAGTCTCTTACTCCTCATTGGGACAGCTGGCAAAAATGAAATAAAAAGAAACGGTGTGCTGTTGAGAGCGAAGCAGACACTGGTACTTATCTGGAGGAACTGGAGGCTTACACAAAGTTTCAGACTGCAGGAGTCATCTCAACTCAGCTCTAGCATCTCCACTAAAGCGAGTGCACCCTGCAGGCTCCAGAGGGATGCTATGCTGTGCAAGCACACTCTCTGGGCTGTCTGGTTTCCAGCACTGCTTCAAGGGGACCACCCTAAATCCTGATGTTCTAGCTCTGTTATTCATTGTCTTTTCTCAGGAAAACTTGCTCTGACTTCAGTGGGATGGTGTCTTAGATGAGAAGTAAGAAACACCACCAACTAGCAGGGCGACCTCAATTCAGTTCAACACACCTACAGTACAGCTGAAATGCAGTTGTTTCTGGACTCTTAACAAAAAAACCTCTGGTCTGTATTTGCCTCACTTACAAGATTGCTTTTGTACACTGGCCTAAGTATACACTGGAGAGGAAAGGCTAAAACTTATAGTTCTTCAGCTGTGCTAATAGGAATATCAGCCCAAAATGTATATAAATCACACACCAAAATCTGTCCATACTTTCCCCCGGAGCGTGGCGATCGGCCCGCACACTGCTGAACAGCACAACCTGGTAGAAGGACTGGCTGGCCAAAGCATCTACCTCTGACAGAAAGTATCAGTAACTCCTTTGTGTCTCTACAGTGCAAACAGGATCTCGGCTTTGCTGATCTTACCAAATTCAGACAAATAAAACACCAAGTTCCATAAAAATACAGCAGTAATTACAGAGGGAGCAAAGTTGTGTAAAAAGCTCATTTACTGGTTTGCCTGACAAAGTATATTACGATTCAGGTTGCAAAAAACTGAAGCAAATGAACAAAAACCCAAACACTTTAAATTCCTCCGAAAAAACCTAAATCTCCTCCCTTCAAAACCTCTCATTTTGGAAGGTTTTACAGATTTTCCTCCTCCCCACCTTTAAAAATCAATTATTAACAATTCTCAACAGAAATCCTTAGTTCACAAAGAGAAATTAAAACATTGCATAGGAAAGTATCAAAACAAAACATTACCTCTCTTTTGGAAAGACAGACCTTTTTCCTTGCAATGACTTAGTACATTTGATTTCAATTCAGTGTTTCTGTTGACGTGACTTAGCATTTTCAGGCAAAAAAGTTTTGCAGCGGTGTTTATCTAAATAATGTAGTACTAAAGGCAGCACAAACAGGGAAAAATATCATCTCCCTTAACTAAAATGTGACTGAGTATCAGAAATGCTGCTGCCATAAGGCTACTTTGCTACACACCTCCAATTGTTAGCTGCTGTCTGGCTCCCCCCATCCTATTATTAGGCACCAGCGTTCTGGTGCAAGAAACTTTTATGGGCGGCGTACACAAAGCGTGTCTAATTTCTATCTCGCACTTCATCCTCTCTTCCTTCAGCACAACGTTTCATTTTCTTACAGCCTGAACTTCCCCCATTTGCTCACCTAAACGCAGAAAAGCCCAGCACAGGGATCGCTGCCTGACAGCTTTTCAAACTTGGTGTGGAGAAGGTGCCCAAATGAAATAAATAAATAAACAGAGGGAAGTTTATGAAAGTGAAAGGAACGGCACGGAGCGGCAGGAGCAGCAGCAGGCAGCTCTGTACTCCTCCTTAGACTGACACAGGTGTATCCCAACTTCACCCACTCAGGCAGGAGAGACAGGGAGACACGCACGAGAATATATGGACACGCCGAGAAGTGCCAGAAAGGGCACAGGAAAAAGTAAAAGAGAGAAATAAAGCCAAAAGGTGTTATTTATTTTTACAACTCGACAAGGAACTTCAATTTTGGCAGAGGATTAAAAACAGCCCTGGGAAATGATTAAGTTTTTTTTTCTTTTCTATAAAGCTTCAGCACAAAAAGAGAGATTATAAAGGGGATACGCTCACACGGGCACACATAAAATAGGGGGGAACTAAGGAGAAGGAAATGAAAGGAAAAGAAAACAAACAGCCTCCTAACAGGCCCATACTGCTAACGGGAGTCCAAATAAAGAGTCATATGATATCTGATAGTGCAGGACACGTCGCCAGGAGCTGGAGCGGATTGCCTGCAGGAAGAAAGAGCCAGTGTGTTACTGCTCAAAGAGCTTTTCTTTCCCCTTTTTTTTATTTTTTTCCCCTCTCTCTCTTTTCTCCTGTACTGTGAATGTGTTACTCTCAGGTCAGGTCCACGGAGTCCCCAGAAGACAGCTATCATCTTTCTCCCTACTTCTGGATGCAGTGACAGCCACTGGAAGATGCCTTCTACTTGAGATTGAGGGGGCTAAATCTAAGTTTCAGCACTGTTCTGACCTCTCTCTTATATCATCACCTCCACGGTTGCAGATACAAAATTCTCACAAAAAACATGTTAGATTTAAAAAAAAAATAAAAGGGGGACGGAGAGGTCGGGTGGAGGGAGAAGAAAAAAGATTCAGGCAGAAAAAAATGAGACTGCTTATCCTATGGAAAACTTCAAAGGCCAAGTCCAATTTCTGCTCTCTTTTGCTTACTTTTCCTGTGATTTTTTTTTCCTTTTTGGAGACAGCAAGAGAGGAAAGTCACAGAAAATATTCAGACCATGAAAAATATCGGGAGTTGGGAAAACTCCCTGGAGGAATGAGGAAAGCAAGGATTTTAAGCAAAAGAAAGGCATTTGTAATTTGCCAAAAGTTTTTCTATTTGTTATGGTGGTCTATCCCTCTCGGACAAGCATTTCACATTAAACTGGGGAGCCTGCTAAGTAGTTTTGACTTGGCACCACTATTGTTGTTGCCCATGGAAGGGCAGAACACCTGAGTTACCTGCAGCAAAGGAACCTGTACTCGGAACGGGGGACTTCAGCCCGTGATGACTCCTCAACTTCTGCTGGGAGAGCTGCGCCCACTGCAGCTTTGGAGACAGAAGAGTCCTGGCTAATGAAAATGGGGAGGGTGTAAGCCCCCAGTCTAGATACTGGTATGAAAACAAAACTGTGTTTTAACTGGTGGTTTCACTTGTCATGGACAGTTTCCCTTCACTTCTGCAAGGGACAGGCTGTATCCTGCAGGATGTTTTGCCAGTGCAGGGTACTGAGATTTCTAAAGCGGTGCAAGCAGAGCCCAAGGACGGATTTTTTCTCCCCTTCCTCATATGAGGAGATGTAAATGGACTAATTCTCTGTGTACACTTACACAATGCATAGGTGTTGCTTAAAAACATTGTTACAATACATATGCGATACCTACGTAGCTGTAACAGACAACCTCATCTGAGGAAAGCCTGCAGCACGAAAATAAAAATCAAGGTATTGTAGTAGTAGTGCAGCCAGAAACAATCATCGTAACTCTGTAATAATTTGATCTAGTTTTGTGTATTGTGTGCTGATGATTTTTAGGGGGGGATATAATATACAGTTCCCTCTCGTTTTCTGTACCTCTGCTATATGATGCTGTTCTTAGATTGGCAATTTGTCAAAGCCAGGAAAATACAAATCAATATAGGAAGGAAGGCAGAATTTGGCTAAAGAAAGCACTTCCTTAAGCTACTGAATTTGCAACAGTATATATTCTCAAACATCCTAACCACTGCACAGGAGACGCTGTAGAGAAGATATCCTGTGTGCTATACACTATATGCAATAAATTTCAAATCAAACATCTCCTTAAACGTGACGCGCTATTCCCTTCTATATTACATGTGCCTTTTTCACGTACAAATAGACAAAGAGTGTATCTATAAGAAACACATTTAGAGGAACAAAAAATCTACAGTGCAAGGAAGTCTACCCTGAAACCCTCAGTCTGGGGCTCGATTGAAGAACTAAACTCAGAAGGTGAAATGGAGCCATTTAAAAGAGGGTCCCACTGAACAGGAGGAACAAGCAAACAAACAAATAAACAAAAAAAATCCCTGAGCTCCAACTAATCATTTGAGCTGCCAGTGAGAGGTGACTTTTTGACAGATGGTCAGGGAAAAGCTGGGTCCGTGGACACAGACGTTAGTGCCCCATCTGTATTTTAGGATCCTAGCTTCAACAAGCCATTACCAACTTTTTTTCTAAGTGACAGAAAGTGAAAGATTTCTGTTCCCACTAATGTGCTTCTTTTTTACCAAAACCACCCCATTTCCCTCTCTTTTTTTTCCAGTAAAAATTAGTTGTTTGATTTTTTAAGTAAACAGAAACTGTTTGCAGTATAACTTTTATGGAAAAAAAAAAAGATGCTAGGTAAGTTGGCAAAACAGCAATTGGAATTTAAAGAGAGAGTTAAAAAAAAAGGGAGAAAAGAACGACATACCAAACTCACTTCTTCTTGTCCCCCTTCCATTCCTGTTCTTATTAATTCCAAATTATAATTTGGAGGTAAGGGAACTGCATTTCCTTTCAATCTATTTTGTTGCTGCCACACATTCTGTGCTTTGCTTCTCTCTCTTTCTTTTTAGGAGGGGGGAAAAAAATCCCTAATAAAAATAGAAAAACATATCTCAGGCGTTAAGCTCGCTCTCCCCCTTCCTTTGTAAAGAACTCTTTGTTCTCTAGTGAAAATGCTGAAAAAAATCCCCGGGCTCCCTGAAACAAGTGCAAAACACTTAGAGGCTTTTGGGCTGGCGAGGAGCCAGAAACCCTCCCGCTGTCTGGTTAGGAAGAGAGGANAAAAAAAAAACAAAAAAAAGGGGGGGGGGAGCGCTTTTTTCCATCTCGGTTGCGACAGTGATAAGGGGTAGGGAACATCTCATACCTGGTGTGAATGCTAATCAGCCAGGAGTTCTCCTTTTTTCCCAAGACAGGGAACTGTTTCCTTCCAAATTTATTAGAACCTCCTCCACTGCCTCTTTGAAAAACCTTCTTTGTCACCCTCTTCCCAAGTCCTGATACTTCTTTAAAAAAAAAAAAATGGCTTCGGAGCTCCTTCTATTCTTGATAT
>VZTH01004800.1:2212618-2308850 GCA_013397815.1 Aleadryas rufinucha | reverse complement strand
ACAGAGAGAGAGAGAGAGAGAGGGAGAGAGAGGGAGAGTGTGAGAAAAAGACTGATTGGAACAGGAGGGAGGGAGGGAGGGAGGGAGGGAGCGAGAGAGCGAGGGAGAGAGAGCGACACTGCCAGTCAGGTTAATCATCCCTACTTTAATTAGCTGTTCGGCTTAGACATAAAACAATTGAATTTGAATGATCTGTCAGTGGGCTCGGCTGAACCAAAGGGGAAATGCGAATATTACAAAAAAGACTGTTGGTGTATTCAGATAAGCTCGCAGGGAAAATCCTCAAAGGATAACTATTAAAACTTACCACCAAACAAAAAGTAAGATTCAAATGGCTTTATACAGAGGCCATCTCCAAAAAGCTGGGAGATCCCTTCCCTCTCTTTTTTACACATCACTGCAGCTTTTGCCGAAATAAACACCTGCACAGTCCCATAGTCCTCAAAGACTACCTGTCCTGCAGGGTGGGGAAGGGAGCACAGGTTTGCCTGCTACCTTGGCTTGCTTAAAGCAAGACCATGCTGCCCTTCAGTCAAATTTTCCTGATGGATCACTGGAATGTTTTGATTCTGGAACTACACAAGCTCCAGGAGCACATCCTTGCCATGCATGTCTGCACAGACACAGACAAATCGAGCACCGGCAGGGTACAGACGGAGATGTTGTGAAAAGGCAGTGCTGGGTACTGGGGTAAGACAAGTCTCAGGCACCAAGGAGATGGAGAAATTATCCCCGCAAATAGGTGGCAAAGTAATCTATTTCTTCTACCCTGGGCTGCAAAATGAAGTACAGTTCAAATGGATGGCTCCTGGTGATAGCCAGTGCAGTGGCACTGCTGTGTAGCAGGCAAGGCAGAGATTTACGACACTTGTGCAAAGTCTGCTTCTAAAAAGGTGTGGGGCAGTTGGCCTCTCCCCCTGAGAAGGAAGGCAGCAGATAACACCCTGCTCTGAGAGGGAGCTGTCAGCATGTTTAGCCCCTGAACATCACCCCCCTGCCCTGCCAGAACTTTCCCTTGTCAGATGCAAGGGACCTGCTTTGGGTTTCAGGACACTGAATGTCCCCTCATCAGGGGTTCAGATGTCCCCTCCTTAGCAAATAGCACCAAGAGAGGTGTTTGGATTTATTGCACAAGGCAGGTATATTCTCTGTTTTAAATACATTTTCTGTACGTCATACAGGGCTGCAGCTACAACAACAAATCCATAATTCCTGATCAGCTCCGTGAACATCTGCTGTATATAAACTTTTCAATGGGCATGACTAACCTGCAAGTGCCATCCAAAAGCATGGGAAGACAGTAGAGAAGGGACTCAAAACGCAGCTGACTGCTGGCCCTTGAGAGGGAGTGCTGGGATTCTCCCCTCACTCTGTATTTTGGGTACAAACGTGTAAGGAAGGAAGAAACAAAAGACAGAAGTTCTATCAACTGCTCTATATTATTTTCATCGTCTTTTTAAAATATGTCCCCAGGCAAATCTGGCACCAGTTTTTGTGTGTTTTGCTTTTAATGGAGAGCTGATGGGAGACGTCAATATTATTCATTCCTTCTATCAACTTCTGCTATGGGAAAAGGTGGGCTCCTGCCCTTTTCCACCTTTTAAAATGTTACATGCTGGCTGGCTGTGTCCCACCTGCCTACCAGCCCCATTGGGGCCCGTTGACTCAGCACAGTTTACAGAAGACCTAAACAGTCAATAAGAGAGGGATGCATTGCAGAAGTAAATAGGACATTGGACTTAATGAGGTTATTTATGAGTTCTCTCCTCAGCCTCTCCAAAATATGAATTGCTCACATTTGAAATATTATGGAAGGTAAGATACCCCAAAGAACAGAAAAGGAGATTTCAGAGAAATACAGTACCATCAAAGGCCTCAACTCCTTTTCAGATGAGATTTTGTAGAGCACAGTGACACAGACAAGTCTCTTCCCTGGGTCAGTACCAATGTAACAATTCAGCAGAGTGCAAAACAGCTCTGGGCTACATCTCTAATAAAATATGCAGAGGACCTGACCACCTTATGAAGGGATTCAGTGAAGAAACAGTGTGCAGTCATGTAATTACAAGGTATGGTAATGGTACTTGGGGCTCTCCCTAAGGTTGCACAGACAACATTAGCAGTGGCATTTCCTAACTTCTAAGTGTTTGACTTAGTAACATTAACATTACAGTGATGCATTTTCAGTATAATTTCTCAAGGTTTCCTTTAAAAGTCAACTTAGAAGCTGTTCCACGTTGCAGCCGAGGCTGAGGCAGGTTAGCACCTGTGGAGCTGTAATACAGGACTCCACCACTTCAGCCGGCAGCGCCAGCAGCAGCTCGAGTAAAACGGCGCTTACGAGGGGATCAACCACTGGAAGACTGTGAGGATACTTCATCCAGTGATTTGACAGTGTCTTCCTGACAAAGAAATTGCTGAGAGACAGGAGCCCTAAGCTGACTTTCAAGGAGGAGAGCGCAAAGCACACTGTCATGGGAAGAGAACTCTGGACCCTGGCTCCCCAAACCTGTCCATCTTCTGCTGCTGTTGGATTTGCTTCCATTCAGTTGACTCCATGGACTGCTGTTCCTTCTGTTTTGTAGCTTACTTTCTCTCATGTTATTTCTCCCTCCCTACACTACTTCTTGTTACAGTCTATTCCTCATCCCATTGCCCTAAAAGAGGAATTCCCTCAAATACCTCTTGCCCTCTGCTCTATCCCAGGCATGAACAGACCCTGAGTACAGAGGAAAGCAAACTGCTTAGCATGGTAAATTAGGCCACGTGGTGTTTCAGGCTGCCTTAACTAGACCACTCCTTACAAGACTGTTTAAAACTAACTCGGGTATCATAATTTGCAATCCACAGTGTAGACATATCAAAATGTCCTTGTTCTCATTTCCACTGCTTGCTGCCATAGCAACCCCTGGTCAAAAGGAAATTTCCATTGATATCATAAGGAGCAGCATTTCACCCAGGTGAGTTTTTACTATGTGGCACATATTTCATTAGCATGTGTTCTTGATATGGAGATCCCCAAATCTCCTATAGCACTTAATGCAGAAAACACTACTGTTAAGTCCTGCTCTCAGCTGGTCCCCTTCTACTGGAAGCTACAGAAGTCAAGGACCTCCTGCTTTCTACCTGAATATCATCCAAGAGCTGGAGTCTAAATAAATGCCAAAGGCCAGGAGGAGCTCCAGAAAATGTACATCACCTTCCCCTCCTGAGATTTTTATCACAGATTTCAACTCAGATGATGATGATCTCTAGTTTTGCACGGTGCCCTCTTGCTTGCTCTTCCTTCATATAATTTATTGTGTGTATCAGGGAGATTTAGCCAAAGAAGTGATAATTGAAAACTCAGTCTGTCTGAACAGTTGAACAAAGTTTGCTGTTTGCTCTGGAAAAGGCAATCAGTGCTGCAACAAGTTTTCAGACTCATGTGTATGACACCCTCTCCACAGGAAGAAAATGTTGCTACACAATTGGAAGAGATCTTTATGAGAACTGTACCTGGATTTGCCATTGGCAAATGGTAGGACTTATGAAAGGAAAAGCCACCAGAACTGCTCCTCACTTTCTGACTTCGACATGCATCACTTAACGCCAAGCCAAAAGCAGGACAAGGAAATGGCAGAATACTTACTCCTTTAATGTATATAAAGTATTCTGCAATGCAACTTGTAGCACTCAGTACAGCTGACAAGAACTGACATTAATGGAAAATCAACAGATCTGGGTGGCACAGAGAGGAATTTGGTTCCTTTGCAAAGAAGGAGCTCTGTCTGGTTGAAAAAATGGAATTTAACTATGTAATCTCAGGATGAGTTGTATAAATATATTCCTCTAGATTTATTGGCCTGTCTTCATAAACAGCTGTGAGTCTGTGCTTTTTGTTCAGAGATGTAAACCAGCACAGCATGTTGGAGAGGGTGAATACATGGTTATTATTCAATACATAAGAAATTAGAGAAAGAGACTGGGAAGTCCACTTATTACAGAAATCAACTCCTTGCTTATCTTTTGGGAAAGCATCATTCCTAACTTGCACCACTGTGCTCAGCAGGTACCTTTGCATGCTAAAGGGAGAAAGGTACCATGCCTCGTATTGAGTTCATTTCTGTCATATATGCCATTTAATTTTCTGGGGCAAAACAAACAAGCGTATTCCTTACTGCACTGATCACCACAATCAGCCCTCCCCACCCCTCACTTTCCCCCACCCTCCTCCTGCCCCAAACTATATTGAATGTCCAGGATTGGTTCCTAAAGCACCTTTTACCTACAATGTGCAGTTCCCAGTTCCCAAGGCAATTCCTTTCAGAGATTTGTTGACAATAGGGAAATGTAAAGGGAAACATCAGAGGGTCTCCATATTTTTACTCTGTTAGACAATCCAAATATAATGGCCTATTTTGCAGGAGAGCCTCTCTTTTTTAAAAAAAATGGAAAACACTGCAAACTGGTCTTTGAGAGACATGTTTGTTCTTTTGTTTTAGTGCACTACCACCACAGTAAGATATGCTGAATAGTGAGCCATGCCCTCCTGGGCACCAGTGCAATCCTCTTACCTTCACTGGAAAAGCAACAGTGCAACCTAGGGGAACTCCATAAAACATCTGGTTGAGAAGACAAGAGACGAGCAAGACTCCTGCCTTCCTTCCTCCTCAGCTGCATTGGGTCAAAAAGTAATGTTTTGAAAATGTGTTTTTACAAAGATTAAGGAAATCTGATCACTGGTTAAAAAGCAGCTCAATGGGGACGTGATTTTTGCAGGTACCATGTTTTCTGTACGCTTACAAGGAAGTTTATCACGAAGGCCCCCGCAGACTTTTAAACACTGAAAACATTAACTCTCTACTCTCTATCATGATCCATACTGTTGTTACCAATTGCATCTCTGCTCCAAAATTAAAATTATTTAAACTGCATTGTGTGTTATATTCAGCCTATTCTGCTCTGTTCTATTATATTTTATTCTATGATTTTTGAAAGAAGCATAAGTATCTCAGGATGTCAGGAGGTTTAATTTTCTCTCATACCTTCATGGGTAGACAATTATAATTCTGATTTGAAGAACTTTAAAGCGGACGTCTGCCCCACTTCTGTTCTAAATGCTGATGGGAAACATGCTACATATCCCTCTTGCTAACTTTGGTGCTGTCACATATTCGTAAATCTTATTTCCTGCATTTGGAGGTGACAGGTATTGTGCCTCTGCTTCCAGCCTTTCTTATCTAAAGATGTCTTGTTTCAGGAGGCTTTTCCATAGGCTTAACGGTGAGGAAAAATTATAATTATTCTCAAATTCCTCATTCTAGACAAAACCTTTGTAAGAACAACAGCATTGCTTGCAGTCTGGGGAGCTGTACAGCCACAGCCATGCCAAAAACATGAGATTGCCACCAAAATAACCCCACTGAGGGCTTTTGTTTTCTCTGTCCAACCATTAGTTTTGTCTCAGGGACAGCTGCAAAAGGGTCTCTATCTGCACATACCACTTCATCCCTTAGACTTGGATATAAATAGAGTGGGAAGCCAAAAACCCGGAGGAGTGTGTAGAGTTCTGACTCTTTTCTGCAGCAGATATAATCGTCCATCACCTACTTCAGCTGGGTGAAGCCATGAGGGAAGAAGACACAGATAGGGTTGATTTCCACCTCTACTCTCTCCACAGACAGAGCTGCAGCTTGCACAGCGATTGGAACAAGACTGGCTCAGGAAATGAAGAGTAGCACATCACTCATTTTTCCTGCCTGTTTGCTCCTAATTATCTTGCAATACATCCCACTGGTAGTTTTATCATACAGAAAGACAGAAGGTCCTTCTGGTTACAGCACATAATGACTACTTTTAAAATGGCTTGCTATTCATTCCTGGGAAAACCTCGGTCTCTTTCTCCCTTCCTCAAGCTCACTGCCTCTCCTTCTGGGGTTATTGTATTGGTTTTGGGTTTTTTTGGGGGAGGTAGGATGTCAATTCTCTGATAATATATCCTGATAAAAGGAAAAGAAGGGCCAGTAGAGGTGGCTTTCCCTTTCTTTTGATGAGACTGTGGCCACACTGAAAGAAGTGTCAACAATCGCAATAATTTATTTTTGGCTAATACAACACCTCTTACAGGCTTGAGCTATGCAACTCGTGTGTAGCCCTTAGTACAAATCAACAGAGCCACTTTTATACTTGTCTTCCAATATTTCTCTCCAACCTCAGAGAAACAGAGAATTGCTAGAGGGCAATGAACTCTCATTTTGCCATTGACATTCTTGCAATCCATCTCCCTGAGTTGGGAGACCCTTTCACAGATCCGGAACCTCACCAGCATAAGGAAGAATTAGTATAATTAAGAATTAGACACAGGGTCTCTAAAATGGGAATCATAACAATGACTAACGTCACAAGAGTGTTTTCAGAATTAATTCATGTAAGTAAAGGACTTACAAGATAAAAATGTAGGAGCTGCCACATCAGATTAGACCACTGCTCCATCTACTAGAACATCCCATGTGCAACAAACAGCAGCAATTAATGCAGGGTAGCAGAACTGGGGTTCCGCCCTCCATGCAGGAACAGGGTTCAGTCTAAGAACAGTCAATGCTAGTCCTTGGTTACAGCATTATTTTATTACTTAGGTGAGATATTATGCCCCTACAACTCATTATCAATAAACAAAGTGGTCTTGCAATTAAAGGAAGGAACCAGGCTCAGCAAGAGTCAGGTACAGTGGCTGTACAGATGTGCATTCCTTCCTATGCAGGACAATTTCTGATGAAGAGTTTTTGCCTATCAGTGAGAGAACCTAAAACAATTCTAAAAATCTCGTTTCAGAAACACTTATTGAAAAAATGCACACAGGATATAAGTATTTCTAAAATTGGTATATAGGAAGATACATGCATATATGAAAAAGCTGGTTAAAAAAGTAAACTCATCCTCCCTGGCTCTACTTTGAGCAGGGTGAGGATTGGACCCAGATGACTTGAAATCTTTCTGATTTTATTATTTCAGGATTCTGTGAATTACAATTTTCCATGACAGAGCTCTGTCACTGAACATGAAACAAATTGTGGTAAATGTAATTTTCACAGAAAATATTATCAGGGAAGTTTCTCGGGTTGAGGATAGAAACTCTATTTCAAAGTGAAGAGGGTCCCATGCTCCCTCACCCACTGGAGGAGTCCTGGTCCTAGTCTTTTAAAAGCTAGTTTCTTTATGGAAGAGTTTCATAAAGTTTCATTCTCATAGTCCAAAACTGCAAATAGTTTCACTGTGGGACGTTGCTCTTTTCTCGCCAGCTCACCTATATGACTCTGCATTCTGCAAGTACCTGCAGACCTTACATCACTGCTAACATCAGTTGTTTCAAGGGCAATGACAATCTTCCTGTGATATTTCACTGTCTCAGATGGTTTGACAACTTTATTTTAATTCTTACAGATTTCTCACTTTATGAAACAGCCTTATCTGAAAAGTAAATGGATGAGTCCAGATAAGTTTGTCTCAATTTAAGAGTGAGGTTTTAAAATTTGGTTTTACTTTTGTATTAATCATGCAGTGTTTAATAGAAACAATCTATACAATGCAAAACCCTCCTGAAAGACAGAGCTACAATATGTTTTTGTGCATGATTCTGTTCTATTCTATTCTATTCTATTCTATTCTATTCTATTCTATTCTATTCTATATTCTACTTCTGGACAGTGTAATGAAAAAACCAACAAATTAGAAGATAATCTGTGAAAAAACCAAATCCCTCATAACTGACCGAACCATAAATGAGTTGTACATTACTGGGACTGGATAAAGTATCATCAGGGCCAGATTATTACATAAGAATATGTTAGTAATGTAGCAGCAGTCTAGTCTTTTAAGATGTGAAAGAGCGTTATCTAACCTCTCTGCAAAGTTCAGGAAGAGGAGCCATATGTCCAAATAATCATTTTCTTGCTGGTATTTAACATGTCAGTTTTTTCAAGGGGCCTATTTCAAGTTTAAAAAAAAAAAAAAAAGGCGTGAAATGCATTTTGATTTTTTTTTTTCCTTTGGCAAAAGCAGCTCATTTTCAAGCTTGCAAGGAAACAAGAAAAACAAAATCAAATGTCAAGTAGATTTGCTCTTTGTTGTAATTAATACACAAGCATTTGCTTGTAGATGGTCCTGAGCCTGAAAACAAGTAGCGCCAGTTGTGGTGCTATTAAAAGTAGCTCTCTGGGCTTCAAAGGGCCAAACGTCCAAGGAGTGAAAATCCCAACTCCAATCAGTGGCCCTAGGCCAGTGTCCATCAGTTGAGGGTCTGACCACAGAGGAAGGACAGCATGAAGCCTGATGGCTGAGGACTGAGGATGCACCACGTGCTTGCAGCACTGGGCCCTACGTGTGATGAGACAACAAAGAAAGGCAGGGCAGACTTCTTCAGAGCAGGAGGAGGGGAATGACTACCTGAAAATACAGAAATTCCAAAGCCCCATGCTGCAGACTATATGCATGCTCAGTTTCTGGTCAAGGAAGTTACGTGAGATTTCTCTTTGAGTCAGAGCAATGTAGTGGATAAAAAGGCCCTGTCTAGCCAGGGGGATTTCCTGAGGCCATTACAGACCAGCTCCACATGCTGTGAAGAGGCTCGTTTTCATGAGAGTTCTTGTTGCATTTGTAACGCTGGCTCCAGGCCCCTAGAGCTTCAAGTGCCACATCACAGTGCTACAAGCCCAGTGCTGAATGCTTGGCACACGACCAGGCATCTTCCCTTCCCTCTCTCTGTTCCCTCAAGTCAGCAGGTGGGGCTCCAGGGCTCCATCTTGTTTTGATTTGTGTGGGGAATTTTCTTCTCCAAGAAGAAAAAATGAAGACAAAATTTCCCATTGAATATTTGCTATTCTCTTTTCCCCATGTTTTTCTGTGGAGGTGTCTGGAGATAGAGAGGAAAAAAAACCCATTTTTTTTTCTTCCTCATTGGTATTTTTCCTGAAACGGGATGCTGGAAACACCTCATCACTGAGGGCTCCTGGCCTGAGATCTGCTCATCTTCACATCAGGGTGAATCAGTAGCAATTCCAGTGAGGTCACCAGGAGTGCTCTGGCAGGCAGCTCCCCTTGCCAGATGCGGGGTCAGCCCTGCCGAGCCAAACTCTTCCACAGGACCAGCCAGGGCCCACGCCCCGTGCCAGGTCACAGAATGGGTGTACATGGATGCAGGGCAAAGAAAACACAAACCTCTACCAACTTTCCCTGTGAAATAATCATAAAAGTGCTGGAACTCAAATGCTGGAGGGAGGAATTAGGGGACAAAGCCAGCTCCAGTGAAAAACCCTACCAATAAAAGTGTGTGATACTGGCCAGGGTAAAAGAGAACCAGGGCAACATATATTATTTTGTTACTTATTTTCCCACACACTGATGTCCGATGTGTAATTCTCTCCTATCATTTAGGTCACTGCTGGATTTAGCCCTATGGGTTTGAACAATTAATTATTTTCAGTGATAGAACTATTCCATTTTCGAAACTGGTTTGAACAGTAGATTAGTTCTAGATTAAATAATTTAACTACAGATCAGTAGTAGGTGTTTGTTCTACATTAAGTTGGCATATCATTGAGCAGATATTACTTTTTAACGTTTCAATATACTTAATAATTTATAATACTACATTGTAAACAGGCTGAATAACCATCACCTTGGAACACTACAGCCAACACCTCCAAATTTAATCTCTTCTCCAAAAAGCCTTGTTCAATCTTTTAAATGGTCAGCTACATGAAGAAAGGAAGGAATGTAACCACAAAAGACTAAGAAAAGCTGCTTAACTCTGTGAGCATAAGCTCTCAGGTTGCTTGACCTTAAGCAAATGCTATGCCTTGGTTTCTCCATCTCCACGTAACAGTGGTACTTAATTAATTGATTGCTGTAAACACCATGCAGTTATTTATAAGATGCTTTTCAGCAGACAACTTGAGGCAGATATTTCAAACGACTTCTCAGAAAATCTCCTGAAATGACCCTTAAACCCAAAGAACTATGTGCTTAGGTATTCTGTTAAATCCAGATTCATCCCGTGCCTCAGTTTACCCTACAGCTAAGTGCTGAAAATATGACCTCCCTACTTCACAGAAATCCAGGGAAAGCTGGATTTCATCAACAATCACTAAGTAATTGCAAATCCTTGGGCAGGAAGTCTTGGAGAATGCCTTAACATTAGATACTATGGATAATTGAGGCAGAAGAGGCCCAGAGCTCACACCATAAGACGTTTTGGGGTTCATCATATCAGAACCAAAAAGACCTGAAGTCAGTTTTGCACAGAGCAGCAGCATCTGGGAGCCATGAGGATGAGTTATGCTTCACTTTCAGGGGAGAGAGAAGGGCTTCAGGCTGCTCCCTCCCATGCCATTTCTCATTCATAGTGAGAAGGGCAGGCTGCTTCTGCTCTGCTGGAAACAGGGGCACCACACAGATACCCGCTTTCCAAAAGGAAATGCAAGAGTAAGAAGAAGAGGTGGATGGAGAAGGGATGAAGAAAGGGCATACTTTCAGTTTTCATAAAACTTTTAGAAGTGGCAAAATTACTTTCCAGAAAAGGAGAATACTGGAGATACGTAAACTAAATGGGCTGCTCAAATGTCATATTTAAGTTCAACTAATCATATTATTAAGGGTCAGGAATGCTCAGTTTGGGTTACAGAAGTGTGTAATTGGCCAGCTGCACTAAATATGGCCTTTACTTTCCTGCAGTGCTTAGGTGGGAACAAACCGAAATCAAGGCACTGGAGCTAGCTTCTGACACAGAGCAGAGAAATTTATCCTCCCTCTTACTATTGTTATGAGGTCTGAAAGGCTGCAGGACAGAGGTCACTGGAGAAGCCACAGTGTACATTATGGAAATAAACTGGAAGCACAGTTAAAGGTTAGCACGTCTTTTTCCCTCCAGCTGCCATTGATATGAATGAAGTCCATTCTTGCACTGGCAAAGGGGAAGAAAAGATGAGTTAATGTCACCCTCCCTTCTCTAAATTCTCAGATTTGATGACTAACAGGCTACCACATTTCACTAGGAAAAAGGCTTGGTTTTTACTTAAAAGCCCCAAAAGTATACAGAGAAAGTAGTCTTCAAGGTCAGAGGGTTGTTTTGACATTTAAGAAATACTAAAAAAGAATTTGGCTTTTAAATTTGTAAACCAGGACTACTTCCTGGCCTGAGAGACAATCTGCCAAACTTCTAGCTGACTCCAGGCTCTTCAGAGTCAGCTACAATTATCAGATATATTGTGTGGTCTAGGTGCACGCCTCTTATTTTAAAACAAAATTTTGATCAGCCTTAAAAGAGCACAGTTTCTGAGACCCTTCACAGAAGTAACACACAGCCCTCGTCACAGTAACTGAAGAGGCTTTCTTTAATAACCACTTTGGTGGAGTTTTTTGCTTACTGTTGGAGAATTCAATTGCTTAATATACACTAATAAAAAAAACAAGGGAAATAGAAACATTTCAGCACACAGAAACCAAAAACCTCCTTTTATTTTACACCAAGCCTTTGATCCTCCCACCAATCCTGTTGCAATACAAACCAATTTAATTTAATGTCACATCTGACTTCTGTGAGATTGCAAAACTCTGCTAAATCCCTGGGCAAACTGTAAAGGGGCTGAGGGGAAGGTTCACAAATTCACAAACAGAACGTACATGCAGGTGGACCACGCAAACATGGGTAGCACAACCTTGCTGTGCCAGCTCAACAAAACTTTGTACATATCTAGTATCAAAGGGTCATATTGTAGCTTAAGATGTGCAAGAGGTTGCACTGCTTCTCCTTGCAGCCTCTTTCTCTCACAAACCATCCTGCCTACCTGCCTGGCTCACGTGTGCAAAGTGGGCCATAAAATAGTCGTTATTTTAAATGGAGGGGCTGTACTTTCTGCTTTGCCTCTCACACCAAAACAGCCAAACCAATTTTACTGTTTCAATTAGTCAAGAGAAATGAAACTTTTGTGTTTTCTCCATAGTTTTTTTCAATGACAAACTCAGAAAACTTTCAGCCAAAACTGGCAACACTTTAAGATGCAGTCCTGCAAAGGCAGCTGAGCTGAAGAACAAAAACCTGATGGAGTGGAGTGGGAGCAAAGAGGATGCTGCAAAGTTTCTGCTGCTTCCTAAATGCATCCCACATGCACCCAAGCTGTTTAAATTATGCCAATTCTTGTATGGACTATAAAGGGAAATACTTTCTAAGACTGCTTACTAGATTTCCTTCTCTTACTTCAATCACAGTTGAAATGTAATTGTAATAAATCTTCTGTTTGTTGGTTTTGGTTTGGGTTTTTTTTGTAAGTTCTGTTTATAATAGTTAGCAGAAAAGCAGAGAATTTGTCACCCTGCAACTCTGTTACATCAAGCTGACCTGAGCATTACAGGGTGTAACTTCTCTGGGAAAGGATTTATCTGCAACAGACTACCCAACTTGCTGACTTCTGCCTTTTGGTAGCTCTTCTCCTCTTTTCTCTATCCAGTCATCTCAGCACATCCTCTAGCCAACAAATACTTAAAATTCATACAATCTGAAAGATGACTCAGAAAGCAAGAACTGATGAGTTCTGACAAAAAGATCCATGAACCTGGCACTTCCTGGTGCATAGGATATCCATATACAAGAAGGAGAGATATGCATAACAACACTGCTCAGCACTTGAATTTTTTTAGGTACAAGACTCACAAAACACTTCAACATAATAATGGAGAAGTTTTGGATCAGATAATTATTTGTGAAGCTGAGGAAGTGATACTGCTAGCAAAATGGGAAGAGTGTCATTTCCTTCTAATGCCCAGTTAAAGGCTGGCTTAGGCTGTGATTCTGGTTTTGGCAGGAGTACAAGGACAGCTTCTTGTGAGAACCACTGCAACACCAGACAGCTCAAAGTAGAAATGATAAAGGGAAAACAAATCTGACACCCTTCGTGAGCAAAATGGTCAATATATAGGGCACACAGCCAAAACTTCTGAAAAGCTGAGAAAAGACTGATGACACCTGCTTTTGCTGAGGGAATCTGTGGAGTTAGGTGCTCCTACCTGGCTAAATTCAAGTTTTTCTTCATGTAAATCCCTAGTTTAGGGGCAGAGATTAAATCTAACCAAATCCAGGGCTACTGCAAATGTGCCTGCAAAGATTTCAATGTCTCATGATTACCATTTCTCAAGGAGCTCAGACTAACCGTGTTGAGAAAATGAAATTATGTCCCACTGAAAATATCAATACCAAATTCTTAATCTGAGGTTGCTGCTGGAGATCTGCATAATGCACAAGGCAGCACTGAATCTTTGCTCCCAGAATTGGTGATTCTGCCAAGTTAAAAAAGTGAAAGCCATAAAAGCCTGTTTAATTGTGAAAGTAAGACAACGACTCTGAACACTGACAAGGAGTGGGCTTGTTAGGTTAGAAAAGCATCTCTACAAGACCTCTGCTAATATCTGAACTTCAAGAAGAATGGTATTCTGGTGAGTTAGATCATAGCTGACACCATGAAGATGAAATTGAGGTGCAACAACAGGACATCAAGTGATTTCCCCGCCACTGGGAGTTTTACAGCTGGGGTTAAAGTGAAAAATTCATGTTCTCGGTCCCGTTAGCAAACCACAAGCTCATATTGCTTTTACTACAAACAGATTTCCCTTCACCATACTGTACTTTTCTTCGTACTGACTGCTCAGTATGACCATCCAAGAACACTCCTATTTGTGTTATTCTTCACACACACCACCCTGAAAAAAAATTCAGTATGAAAGTAGAGCAGTTTCCTCCAATACAGTTCAACATCCAAACTAAGCAGCAGTAAAATCATATTTATTCAGTGACTGAGGTTTCAAACAGTAATGTGATTGTTAGAGAGTTATAGACTGGACCATGTGCTGAAAAAGACCCCAGAGGAGGTTTCTGGTGACAGCTCTCTCACCTTGACAGTCCTCGAGAGCACGGGGGAGAAGGAGGAGTGCATGCATGCTTGAACTGGAGGTGATATTTGAATACAGTCAAGCTTCACGATCACAGTAGCCAGAATTTGGCAGACTTTGCCCTTTGGAATGAAGTGTGCAGACAGAAAGAAGGGAGCCGGGTACCTGAGCCCAGCCCATGTGTGTGAGAGAGGCTCTTCACCTACAAGCTGGGTGTGCCTGAAACGGGAGTCAGAGGGAGAGATGAGCCAGGAGCTCCCTGATGCCAAGTGCGCTCCCACACTGCCAAGCTGAGCAATTCAAAGGCACGGGTGCTAAATGTGGTCTTCTCTTTCTGTGCAGGCTCTGGCAAACCCTCTACCTTTCTCTATGTCTTTGTTTTCCTGTTTGAATATGTGGTATTCCAATGAAATATAAATATTAATATTTGATTAGCGCTCAGCTACAAAGCTTAGTTCCTTAAAGTCTAGCACAGATCTTTGAAATCCTTGAAAAACTATATAAATATGAATCCTTTTATTCTTATAGCATTACATTAACGACTGTACAGTGGAAGTTGATGAATTAAATAATCTCTGTCTATATTTGCTCATACCTTTGTGAAACTGTTACCTTTTCAGCTGCTATTTCTCATGCCTTGTCTCAATCCAGAAATGTCATTTTTGGTAAAGTTTTGCAAAAACTCATTCAGCTGCTTTTGAGTCATCCAAGTATGTAAAAAATAGTTTCCAGCTGTTAAGTTTTCCATAAGCCTTTTTTTCTCAAAACATGCTTGTATAATTATAACACAGCTTTGTTTTAAAACATCAAACTTGACACGTACATAGTCCTGAAAGAGAAGTAGCAGCACTGACATGTTTGAAGCCATTTGGTTTTGAAATAACAAGTTTTTTACCATATTAAAATATCTTTATTTTCTTAAATATTCTTCCAGACACGGAGCTACACTTTTCTAACTGTAGACAGTCAATTGTGTAAATGACCAGTAAAAAAAGAGGATGAAAAAAACATACCATTTTTGCAATCTGATTGAGCTGTAGCAGGAGGACCAGGGGACAGTTTTAATTATTGCATATTTGCATTTTGGTATAGAACAGCATCAAATCAGACTGGAGGTGATTCCTCACTTATATTCTGCCTAGACAGAAATGCCCTGACCTGATACCAAGCAGTGAAGAATCAGACATTTCTCAGAATCACAGACTGGGTGGGTTGGAAGGGGCGATAGTGGGTCAGCTGGTCCAACCTCCCTGCTCAAGCAGGGTCATCCCAGAGCACATGGCACAGGACTGTGTCCAGACAGTTCTTGAATATCACCTGTGAGGGAGGTTCCACAACCTCTCCGGGCAACCTGTTCCAGGTGCTGGGTCACCCACAGAGTAAAGAAATTCTTCCTTATGTTCAGGTGGATTTCCTGTGCATCAGTTTCTGCCTCTTGTCCTATTGCTTGGCATCACTGAAAAGAGCCTGGATCCATCTCCCTGACACCTTCCCTTCAGATACTGACAGACATTCATGAGGTCCCCTCTCAGCCACCTCTTCTCGAGGCTGAACAGGCCCAGCTCCCTCAGCCTTTCCCAAGAGAGATGCTCCAGTCTCTCAGTCATCTTTGTCATTCTCTGCTGGACCTGCTTCAGGAGCTCCATGAATCTCTTGTCCTGACAAGCCCAGAACTGGACACAGCACTTCAGATGTGCCTCATCAAGGCTGAGCAGAGGGGCAGGATCACCTCCCTCAACCTGCTGGCAACGCTCTTCCTGATGGATCCCAGGTTCCCACTGGCCTTCTTGGCCACAAGGGCACACTGCTGTTCTTACATACCTTTATAAGATTCTCTCTCAGTTATCTCTTCCCAAGGCTGAACAGGCCTGGCTCCTTCAACCTTTCCACATAACAGGGATGCTTCAGTCCACTAATCATCTTTCGATCCCACTTCATTTAATCTGGAATATTTCAGGTTCTGATGTCTTAGCAAAGTAAGTGTTGGTTTTGAGAATATTAATGATGGCTGAAACAGCAGCTGTAGTCTGAGGGATTATTGGATTACATGGGTTTCACTCTCAGAACTATTTTTTTTAATATGATAATATAAAGGCATATGCAGCTTTTGTGCCTTGCATGAACCACTGGCCTCAGCATGAACTCTTGTATCAGACTGGAGGAATTCTTTCTAAAGATGAAAAAATTAAGTCACTGCATGTGTAGGTTTTTATATGGGGCTCAACTGTGATGATTTGTATAGACAAGAGACTCCATAGCTGTTTCTTATTCAAAGTAAATAGCAGTATCTCCTGTTCCTGCCTTTCCTGGGACATATCCTCCTACCACGCAGGTAGGTGAGTCCACAGAAATGTCAGTGACATGACAGGGAATCTGAGAAGACAGCCTGACTCATTTGGAAGCAAAAGATACAACTCTGGCAAATGTGTGTGAGCATGCATACACTCTTCCTTACCTTACACTATTTGTACTTCTATCAGTACACCTATAAATCAGCTGTACGTCCACTACTTGGAGAGGTTTTCTGAATGTATTTCAAACCACATCAAACGTACAATCGGTGCTCAACAAACAAATGTCACTGGAATACAATGACAGGGAAAAAACCTCTAGCAGTTCCTCTCTACTGCCCTGTCTTCTCTCTATACTGTCTGCCTTGGAAAGCCCACAGCCAGGGATCAGTAAGAGACCCTATTCTAAGCAAGGGGCAGAGGCAAGATTACTCTGGGAACCTTAACTCTAAATTTCCTCCGTTTAGGGAGATTAAAATCTCAGTTGTCACATCCATTAGAGTACTTCTGTGTGCATACAGAACATGGTCCAGGCAAGTGTATTGTTCCTAAAGAAAAATATACACAGTTGGGTAAATAGGTGTCTGTGCACATTTTGGCAACTCTAAGCTACATCATTCAGTTCTAATCAATGCTACTGGATTTTGAAACCCATCAATATAACAATGAAGTGAGAAAAGCCATAGAAAAAGTCCAAACAAACTCTTAAGTTATGCTGTATGCGCTACTCTTCTGAGTTTCAGTGTTGAGACAAAAGAAGAGTAAGAGTTTGCCATTTGCTAGTTGTTAATAATCAAGAGAAGATCTGCCAGACACACTCTTTGAGGGCTCTGTCTGGACCAGGTAGATGCTGCAATACACAAAGAGCTTCACACACAGAGAAAGAAAGAGTGTTCATGGACAATGATGCAGCGTTCTTAATTAAGATTTTCATTACTGATACATACATTAAGGTTTTTCTAACACAAGTGCCCAAGCACTCTAATGTGCAGGTAGATGTCTCTGATTCTATCTCTAGAAACATTTTTGCACATCATCGCAAACATTCACCAGCCAAGGCTCAAAATCAGCTCACCTGCCCTTTGCTATAATGACAATGAAAAATAAAAAATGACGTTTTACTTGTCTGCCAGATGAGAACTTAGCTTTCTGCAGTCATGAGAATGAATAGGCTTTTGCAAGGCTGTACTACAGCATATTGAAACTGATTCTGATCTCACTTACACCTGTTTGATGTTGATGCAACATCAGGAACTTCAATAGCATGAGTGCAGCATACACTGAAGGAAAAAATAATGGAAAAGACAAGTAGGTAAATGGAAAATGGAATGAAACAAAACATGAGTTTGCCAAAGGTAGTTTGTAGTAGACTAACCCGATAACTTTCTTTGATAAGATAACTGATTATCCAGACAAAGGAAATGCAGTAATTTAATTTATCAGTAGAGCATTTGATACAGTATCACAAGGGAAATTATTAGTTTAGATCAAGATTTGCATAAGGACTGTAAGGTGAACAACTGCTTACCTGAAGGGGAGATTGAGCAGTGGTGAAGAATTATTGGGCAAGGTGAAGGCTATATTTCCACAATTGTTTAGTAAAATAAAATAGCTTTTGCTATCTAATAAGATTTGGCTGGTGCAGGTAACATTTCTTTACAAGGCCCCTCAAAGGAAGGGGGCATAGATTAGGAAAAAGTGGGGTCACGGTTAACAGCTGTAAAAAGGTCAATCAACATCAATAAATTGCTCATTAACAATATTTAGTTCTCATTCACCTGTGTAATGTTTCAGTGTTATTTTTATGGTTCTGTTCTTTGAGAAGTTCAGAGATGCTACAACTCTCTCAGCAGTTTACTTGTACAGTTTAATTAAATATCTAGTTCAGTTTTGTGCTTTTAAAATATTCTTATTCCCAGAACAGGATGCCCATTCATCTACAAAATCCGCTTGCTGAATGCCTTTGAATGCTGGACCCTGCCTCCCAAGAAAACGCTGCTGGAATAAGATGTGGAGGAGAAATACTTGTTGAACAGAAGCACTTACAAACGCATTGCTTCTCCCTGCACACACTACATGCTTTTCTTGATCCAGTCAGGCTATGGCACTTTGTGAATTCCTTCAACAGGAAAAACTGGGCTGCCCACTAGCAGAGTGAGGTGTTGCGCTGGCACAAGCCAGGATGGAAGGTGAAGACATTGCCATAGAAGTCACAGTAGAAAGTATCAATGTGAGATTAATTTGCAGGCTACACAATAAAAGATCTGCCAAACTATCTTCAACAAGTTAAGAAAAAACAGGATTTTTGACAATCTTCCCTGAGGCATGTCTCAGTCTGCAGGTATTTCAATGACTAAAATTGTTACCTCTCCATTAGAGTTCACTGGAAGAGAAGCTCCATTTTTGTTTTAGCCTTCTGTGGCAGAATTTAAGTATTTAATGTCATGACTGAACTAAGCATGCACAGACATTCATACAAGAAATTTGCCCTAAACCCAAAAATGTAAAAGAATTTTTAAATGCAAAAATTGAAAAATAGTGTCTGAAAAGCTTCATTTTTCAGAGTTGGTTATATGCTGATCACACGTAGTAGTTCTCCTTCACAACCTTCAGTGCATATTGCAGAGCATCCAGAATGTTACACATTATTTTTTGTCTTTTATGTAAAAGTGGATTTACTGCAAAAAGTGAAAAGCAATTAATCCCTTTACAGTCATCCAGGATAAGTGAACATGGACAAATATGAAATTTAAATACACACCCAGATCCAAATGTTGCAACTGATCCTTACTTTGGTGATCGGATGAAGCACGAATAGTTCTAAATGGCATGCTATTTGAAGTTGGGATTTCAATTTTGTCCCTGAAAAATCAAGCTGTTTAGAGTATGCTTAAGAAGCTAAAACATTAGAAAACAGCATTCAGAAAACTGATAAAGCTATTCTATTAAACTTAAAACTCAGTATGATGGAATGGGAGAGAGCAAAGATCTATTCAAATCCAAAAGCATTTGCTTTCGGTGCTGTGCAAAATCTAGTATTTTGGGCATGCAGACATATGAAATGAAAATATTATCTGGGGGGCTGAATTTGTGAACCATATGCGGCACGATATAATCCAAAATGATGGAAAGCTTCAGCAGTGAACAAGAACTTCAGAGGAAAGAATCATTATTTCTTAATATGCTGTGATCTTTTATGTCTAAGAGTTCCCATTCCCATGAAGACGTAAAACAGCCTTCATGAAGCGCAGCCTGAAGAACAATCACATGTGTTTCGATATGTGCACCTGTGTAATGGCACATGAATGAACTACATGGCAGATGACTTGCTTCTTTTTTAAGTGGAAGTGGCAGAGAGGAAAAGGAGATGGAGGAGATACTCTTACAAGCTCAATTTCGATTGTGGTGTCTCACACACAGGACATTCAGCATGAACATGGACATGTGGGCAGGCATTTAGACCTCCCTGAGTATTCATATCTCGGTGCCAGTTCCAACAGACAAATCTATGATGTCTTGATCAAAAGGTGACTTTTGGGAATCCTCCTGTTTCTGGAAGTTGTGTTTTATAATAACCACTCCTCCAGCATAACTTGTTCTTGGCACCATTTTTACCTTATATCTTGTGTATACACTTGATGGAGACAGATACACAACATGATGCTAAAGCAGGGTGCATCAAAGAGGATTTCTGCACCAGGAGAAGGACTCACATTAAAGCTCAGAAAAGAAAAAGACATTTGGTGATACAGCTGTAGAATAGCAACGTGCTTGCAAAAGTTGGAAGGTAATTTACCATAACTACAAAGGGAATATTCTGAAAAACTCTGCCACACTCCGTAGTTGTTACCATTTTGCACAGTGATTTTGACCTAACAAACTGGTCTGTCTTAATATTTTGATGGTTGGTGTTCAAACTGCTGTAGGAAACGCTGCTACTGCTTCGGAAAGGTGGTCTTTTCCATCCAAATATATTAAATTATGCCAGCGTGGGGTAAAAGTGCATTGAACAACTCCATTTTCTCTCAGTCTCCTTCTTTTTTTCTAGTTAAATCTAAAATATCATGCTCCTACAACTGTCTAGTTAAAGTCCATTCTTTTTCTGTCATACTCTGTAATATTTCAAAACAAGCTAACACTCAGTCCATTATATTACACTACGTAAATGAAAAATAGCTCAGAACAAAGAGATTGTGAGTATTCATAATGGCAGAAAGGTGTGACATTTTCAGCTGTCATGCTGGCCAATCTTAAGTTCAATCTCATCCAGCACCAGCGGATATATTATAGGTATTGCAATTAGAAAGCAGGTTGAACACATGCCTCTATTGTAATCCACCCATCAACTTCACAGCTATGTACAGCCTTTATTACTTGCTAAACAATTTGAATGTCAACACTTAAACTAATGCTTGAATGAAAAACTGGGACCAAATTTTGCCCCTTTTTGTAAATCTGGCTACGTCTCAGGTTTTCTAGATATTGGGTCTATTTTTATGACAGAAGTTTTAAAACAAATCCATGAACTTGGTCAGGTTTGTTTTAAATAATGAGGAATTTTTAATCCACGCACATCTATTGCTTAAGTCTATTTGGTGGCTACATCTTCAGATAGAGAATAAAGCTTCAAATTGTGGCACTTGCTCGAGAACATTCATCCCAAGGTGTACTCTCAGTTATACAGTTTCATTTCTATAAACACATCAGAGTAGAATTTCAGCTCTGCTGCCATTTTGAGGCTGTTTCACCATTTCTTTCATTTGCCTCTGCCCATGTTGTTTTCTTTTCTGGAACATTCCCTTCCTTCAGGAGATACATAATAGCTGGGGAAAAAATACTCCTTTCCTGTCTCAGATTGCTGTTTAGGTGACCATTCCCTTCCTAAACCTCCTTATTTTCAGAAGCAGATCAACTGATTCTTCTGGAAAATTTGCATGTCTATTTATTACATTAATTATGATAATTCTTGAAAAATGCTAACTCTTGAAAGCTGTTGTAAACATAAGGCTTATTACATGTAGACTTTTTTGGTATTTTGCAAATGTTCATTTTGGATTCATGAATAAGCTTGACCTGGAGGTTATTATCCTCTTCTCAAGTAAGGGAGAGCTTCTTAAGATACCTGAGAAGAGAAAAGATGCCTCCTCCCTGTTCCTGATGTAGCAATCACTGCTGTTGTTCCTCATCTGCAAAACATCACTAAGCACAGGAGCAGATAAAGGGTTTCAGGGGGTGCTAATTAGTTGCTATTTCATGACTGGTTCAGAGTGGTAACAGATGACAGTTTGGTGGTGAACAAGTACCAAAGCAGGGACAAATACATAGATATCAAAGATTATTTGAGCATCATCACGTCTGCTAAAGTGAATAAGTATTCTCAGAAACTGGCTACTGGCAGGCTGGAATACTGCTGGGTGTCTTTTGACATACAAATCACTGACCATATGATGGATGGTTCTCATAACTATGATGAGATCAGTAAGATGCCTCTCAGCTTCCCTTAGGTCATCATTACTTGACCAAATACGTCTTCATGAAGCTGGGGAATAAATGGCATTTTTTTGCACTTTTTTCTTTTTTTCTTTTTTTAAACTAGGACGTCAAGTAACAAGAACTAGAATCAGTGCTCAATCGGATAGGAATGATGCTGGAGCTCAGTACAACATGGTTGCATCAGAAACCTATTTAAACAGAATGGACAGAAATCCATGGAATTAGGTTAACATATCCTGAAACTTCCTTGTATCTGATGACTTTGGTGCACTTCTGATTTGCATTTACCAATGCTAAGAGTGGATAACTTTTCAATATTGTATGGGTTCCATCTGAACAGGTAGTTCTCTGGAAGCAAAAGAAGTGTCCTGCTGTAGCTATTTTTCCTAGTGTAGCTCTCTCTCCTACTGTAAAGCACCTTAGTAATGTTGATACTGCTACAGGCTGGTTGGAAGACTTCTTCCATTAAAAGAATGATTTTGACAAAGAATACACCTGTGTCTCTCAAAGTCCTGAGGACATTCAACTGGAGCAGAGATTAACTGCATTCCTCTTAAGTGGAATTATAGTTCGGGGGAGATTTTGGGATTAAATCCTTCCACCTTCAAAAGCCTGATGCCATATAATTAGGTGGACGTGTGTGTAACATCTGGGAGGAGGATAAAGACTGAATCATCAGCAAGTTGTGGGTAGGGATATGAAAAGAGTGTCCAGCACTGGACACTGAGACAGAGGGCAGGAGAAATCAGTTATCTCTAGATCAAAAATATGCTTGACAGGTACCATTAATAGCTTCTAATGCAAAAATGTTCCATTTACACTTTTTCTGTTACCGAAAAGAACCCAGACTATCAATGGCCTGAAGGACCTGCCTTCCAGAGAGAAAGGAGAGAGCCAGTACAGAACAAGACATGCCTGAAACATAGTAGGGCTCCTATGGAGCTTGCTAATTTAGGAATGGAGGGGCACCAAGAAGCCCCTCTTGGCTGTGGAATAAACCTGACTTAGAGAAGCCACAGAACATGTGATTCTAATCCTACATGTCAAGAAACAAAGGCAGACAGATGCAAAACAACTAATGCATGGTCACAGAGCAACGCACTGTCAGAGGGATTTCAGCTTCAGGTTTACACATGCCTACCCTATCATGAAGCCAATTTGCTGCTTCCACCTAAACTGCCTTGCCCTGCAGAGGTAGAACAACATTAAACTGGTGCCTTTGTGCAAATGCTGAAGGCACACAGTGTCTGCCACAGACATAAATGGTTTTGCCACTGCTGTGGGAAGTGTTAACACAAGCGGTGTTAACGCTTCCTGTCCCTGAGTATCATTAATGCTTTTTATTGATATTATGAAGTTCTGCAACAAAAGTAATAGGATTTGTCAGGGTCCGTTATAAACTGCCCCTGCTGGATAAATACATAATACATGATGGCAAAGGTCCGATGGGCCTTTAATCAATTGCCTTTCTGAGTCAAATAAATGTCACATTAGACATAAGCCATGTTGCATTCTGTGGGCGCCTCTGCTCCCCTCATCTCGCAGACCTGACACTGCCACAGGCAGCTACGGGCACGCATAGGCTCCTACTTATTTGTAGCAAATATATCAGAGCAAAACTGGAACAGCATGTTGTAAATTACAGATTTGGGACACCTTATAATGAAAGGCAAAGGAGAAGGGAAAGAAATATGGGGACACCATAGGCATGATAGGTCAGCTCAAATACGTCTCCTTGGGAGCTGGCATTGTCATACCACCTTTTGAAGCCACTGAAGCAAATCTCATCTTTCTGCCCACAGGGCGGGGGAGAAGGCACCGTGCCATTTCTTTCTGCACTGCAAAAGTAGTGGGTCAACTTTAAATGTTAAAGCCACATATTTTAGGTCTAGTATCAGGAAAAGAAAGCTTTTTCATTTTTTCACCAATCATGCTGAAAAAATTATGAACATCCATTTGCACTACAGCATGCCTTTAAAGAAATTCCAACAATCAAAACACAACTCAAACATAAATTTACAGATTTGCAGGTTTAATTCGTCTCCCAGATATGAAAGAGCTATTTTTCTTACAGTGCTAGTTTTTTTTTAAATTCCAGGCAGCACTTTAACAGTCATCTACTTTTCTCTCTGAACAGGCAGGATACACAAATTTAAATTGCAAAGTGGAGATCTAAAGTAACACAAAGTCCACAAAGGTAACACAAAGTCCAGGTAACACAGTAACACAAAGTCCAGGATGTGAAGTTCTAAACCTAAATTTAAAAGCCCTCATTATTTTTGGCATTCACTAAATAGCTTCAGCTTGGACATCCCAAACCAGTGGTTTAAAATACTGGTGGACATTTGGAAAACTTTGGTCTGCCTTTACTTAACTATAATAAATATTATGAAGCGGTAGTGCTATATTTCCCTTTATATTTCAACAAGAAGAGTCATTGTTTCAAAAGCACTAGATTTCACTGCCAATATGTATGAAGGAATCCCAGAAAAATGTGAGTTTTTGTTCCAAATGCACAAAACCATCATGTGTCAGAACCTGACAAAATTAAAACTCAAATGATAACAAACAAACACTCCCAAAGGCTCCATCCCTTATTCCCCCAAAAAGGAAAAAACAAAACTTAAACCATGAAAACATTGTATCTTCCTGTTCTGGGTCTTGGAAACACAATTATCCGGATAAACATAGTATTTTCTACAGTTAAAATGGTCAGCAAATCACCAACCTACACAGCAGCAGCCAAACTCAAGTGAATGCAACAAGGTGAGAAAAGAATCCTGCATAACATCCTCCAAAGAAACCGCTAACAGATTTTTAATCCTGATACTGTTGCATGTCAATGAGAATACAGCCCATTTAATCTAATCAGATAAGAAAAGCAGGTCAGAGAGCAGCCACGACTGGGTAAGGAAGGGTCCCACACCACAGGATCAAACTTCAGCAAGGACAGGTTGCAATGCTAGTTGACTGTTTTCTGTACTTGTTTTGCACTTGCACAGCATGGAATACTTAATATTTCATTCTGAATTAGAGCACAACAGCATACTGTCCATCAGAACATGTATATCCCCACACATAAACAGAAATCTTCCATATTGTCATCTAGAAATGCACATATAAATTCCAGATCAATCACACAATGTCACTAAACTAAAATCTTGAGTCCCATAAGGTAATGCTGCATTAAAATATTGGACTGCATTTGAATAAAAAATCACTATTGAGTCCTGTGGCCATGGGAAGTAACAGAGCCCCCAGGCTGGCTTTGATGGGACCTGAAGAAAATGCACAACTCACATCAATGAAAAGTATAAAATGTTATAAATACTTACACAAGAGACAAGGAAAGGTTCCTTCAGAGAAAGGCCACAAACAGATTGTGAGTGATCTGAGAAGAAAAGAGAGAAAGAAAAAAGGAAATAAAATTGATAATAAACACAATGAATAATACCAATGTAACAATATAAAACATGGATCAAGGAGACTTACAGATGGTAGCAATTCCCACAGAAGAGGAAAAAAAAAGTTTTAAATTCACAAACAACACAGATCCTGAAAGTTTTGAAACTATCTGACCCCAGAACTACGTAGCTGAGAAAACTGGTAATGGCTGAGGAGCCTTTCAGTCCTGGGATAATTCCAAGACAGCAGAGACTAAATATCCTCTGGTGGCTGTTCAACAGTCTCCGTGAAATAGGCTTGTGGCTCCTATGGACAAATGCTCTTATCACAAAAACACTGCCAGATTTGAATGGCATCCTCCTTAGCAGTCATGCCAGATGATACAGGACTCTGAAACAGAACTCGCCTTCTTGATCCTGACCTTCACAGAGAGGGGTTAGGCTTATTATTAGGGCTGAGAATGCTTACATTACAGATGATAGCTGCACATAAAAATTGTGTTGTCTTAGTTCCTTCTGTCAGCACAGTATCTCTTGGACTTGACTGATTTGTTACCCTGAGACCCCTAAGAAAAAAATGACTGCATGTAAGTGGAATGGCTGAAGGTTTGCAAACTTCTGGTACACTACAGGTCTACTATGGAGTATCTAAGCTTTATTGCCAACATATTTATTTCCATATTTATTTCCAAAATATAGTAACCTGGGATGAAGCAATAAACAAAATTAATCGAAGCCTGATGCTCCAAATTGTGACAAGAAGACACACTCCTGTTGGACACAGAAAACAAAGGCAGATGCTTCCCAAATGTTCAAAGCTACAAACCAGTCCTGTCTCCCCTTCCCTTCGCCAAGCTGAAAAAAATTTGGGTAGTCAGGCCAGACAGTGCTCTCCAGAAGATTGTTATCAGGGGACCAGGAGCACAGTGGAAAAAGACCACAGGATCCATGTGGTGTATTCCAGTACTTAAGACATGGCCTTCAACTTCTGTTTCCTGTCTAGTTACAGGGAGAGATTCTCCATAATTTCTCAAAGCAATTAAAAAAACTCAGAGAAATATAAACCTGAGTTGAGAGAGAGAAGGAAAAGAGAGGAGCTGTCACAGGAAAGAGAGAGGGAAGACAGGCAGAAAATCTGTTCAGAGTTGTAGCTACTATTTGTGGGAATTATGGTCCTGGTAGAGGAGAGTGTCAGAGAAAGCATGTGTACAAATCTAGTGGTTGGTTTGCAAGGGAGGTGGAGGAAAAACAGCAAAGAGCAGAGACAACCATAAAAACTGCAGGGCAGGCACCAAGATGCTTATAGCATCCTTTGGACAGGCCACCCCGAGAGGCCCCTCTAACAGCAAATTTCTTTCTAAAAGAGCTGACTGCTCCCACATGTAAGGAAGATTTGCATGAGACAGAAGACAGAATGGATTCTGCCCAGACTGAAAAGCTGAAATGACATAAAATGAAAGGAAGGACAAGATCAAGCTAGTGGAGAGAAGGTCACCATCTTGCTTTCAAAAATCCATTATTCTAATGAACTGTAACAGGGAAGTTCTCCTGGTAGAGAAAATCTTCTTTCCTAAGCACGTACCCCTTATCTTCCTTTTATATTTCTCCTGAAGACTTAACCATGGAAGTTTATGGACTTACCTGTAATAGATGATAGTGAAGGACTGTTAGGGGCTGGTAGTAGGGTAATATTTCTTTCAGAGTTTTGGGCAGATGGGACAGTGAGCTGCAAACCAGGGATGAACCTGAGACAAGAGGTCTGAGCCAAAGAATGTGCCTTGGAGTCCCAGAGTTTAAAAAAAAAAAAAAGGGGGGGGGGAAGTGGGAGGCATCCAGTATAGGAAAAAAAACCCCATAGAATGGAAAATTTTAGGCTGAGGTTAGAGTTTGGCTCTGTTACAAGCAACATAAAATAAGGTCTCAAGGGAAAGCATCAAGCAATTTTGACAACATGGAGGCCAAAGAATTTCACAAATTATGGCCTGAGATTCTGGAGGTGCTGAGTAATGACTTACACCAGCATTACCATCAAATTTGCTCTAAGAAGTGAACAAGATTGTCCTGCCTAATTAAAACTGTAGGGTAATTTTAGACAGGCACAGTATACTAGAAGCTGCAAACTAGAATCCGGCAAAATCACCAGAACTGAAACACCTTACTTTTTTAAATGACTGCAACTGGTCTGGACACTTGATTACCAGTTTCATTCAAAAGAAAATACATGAAAACAAAATTTTCCCTGTAAAGTACTGGAAAAACAAGATGTGTCTGAGGAAGCTATGATTCATTCCAGGTTAGATAACTGCAGAACACGTATGCGGGAGAGAAATGGGCCAAATCCTGTTCTCACTGCCCTGTGCAGTCATGCTGACTTAATTGAAACCATGAGCAGAACCTGAACCATTAAAATGCTGGGGTGAAACTTTTTATCATATGGCACTGTTGGTCACCAGAGACATTTAACCTAATTACATTAGATTAACACACTAGATTTCCTCAAGATATAGTATTATATAACAACATAATAAAATGAAGTCTAAGAAAGCTGACTGTTTTCCCCAGGTCTCTATGTTATAAACAGAATAGTTATCTGTCTCTGTCTATATTGTTTTCAACCCAGTATGGCTCTGTTTAGTGGAATGGACAAATGGAATCCACTGATCCTTTTTTTAATATTGAATTCCTAGTGTTAATTAATCACTATTACTTGGAAGATGTTTTGGCCATTGGACAGAATAGCCAAGGGCTAATCTTTAATCTGTCCTTGCTTCATTGTGGTCAGATTCTGCTCCTTTTCTCTTTCTTTGCCACATGAATAAATTCCATTTAAATCACAAAGACCAAGACACAAGCAAGGCCTAAATGTTAAGGCTATTTAGGAATCTAGTTCCCCCTGAGTTTAATGAGAATAAGGTTCCTAAACACTGAAGAATTTCTATTTATGGGGAGTTAAGATGGTGAAAACCAGTGATATGAGTTACATTATACAAGCAAATAATGGATTTATGAAGCTAACTACAATTTTCAAAAGTGACTGAGGCATTCATGTTGAAGTCCAATGGAAGTCAGTAAAATTTTGGCTGTAAACAACGCTGAAATATATTACTTTTCTTAGCTTAAGCATTGTTTCCTTTCAACAAAACTAATATCTTAGGTGCCAAAGTCATTTTTGCAACTAGCATTCAGTTGCTTCTTACACTTTATTCACTAAATGGCTTGAGTTAACCTGCTTCAAGTGCCTTCTTAGCAGTAAATGGGGACAGCGATTCTGCTCCATTTTTGCAAAGTGATTTAGGATCTCTGATGTAATGCACTACACCAAGGTGAGCAGTGTTAGTCCTTTAGCCCCAGACTGCGAAGAAGCAGGCTTGAAGAACTGACAACAAATTCAGATAATCCTAAAATGACTGTTCTTGCCTCAAAGCATTTTCACCCTTTACTGATATGGAACCAGTGAGGGGCACAGCTTTATCATATGTAATATACTTGGTGAATTGGATCTAAGATGCAGCCCTGTCTCTCCTCTCATTCTGGGTGCACTACACCTGCTCAGTATCAAAACTAAAATTTAATCCAGTGGAAGATGAAGAAAATAATTTACTAGAGAATTCCTCAGTTCAAAGGGGGCCAAATGGAGCCGGTGCCATGCTGGGGGGAAAGAGCAGACTCATTTGAAATCCAGTGGAGCCCTTTAAATGATCTGAGGGGGCAAAGAGGCTGCACTGCATCTCTGACACAGCAGAGACAGATTACAGCAGAATTAAATTGAGGATTTGAGTGGATATAATTGTTGTTTTTATATATTAATGAATAACAATAATACGTGATTCCAAACTGAATACCAGGTTTGACATTTAATCTGAGCGCTTATACCATCCATAAATGTTCATAAACGTCACAAGACCCCTACCCTTTGATTGAATTACAATCTAGTATGCAATTTAGGAAACATGGATTAATCTACATAGATTTATATTTCTGCAGGTTACACAGTTTTTTGTTGATTTATATCCTTTTCCCCTAAGTGTCCTTTCCATTGAGAATCCAGGAATATACATGCAAATCTTTAATAGGAGAGCAGCTCAAAATCCAGTGACTAGCAGCAGATGGAAGCTTGGTTCAGTGAAATCTATGCTAATTATCATCTGCTTTTTGAAGTCACCTCTGCTAATGGCCAGCAAAATCTTAGTCCCTGTGATATCTTTTATTACCTTCACGTTACTTGTTACTACAGCCAGCAATCACCTAACACGCTTCTTGGCAATGCTGTGCAATTAAATCGCCTTTCAGTCAGCTCGCTGAGGAATCCAGAGATGGAAACTACTTTAATATTAGGAGTTAATTACAAGAATGCAGAGGAAGGCAGTCAAATGTTATGTTAGCATACCAGAAATATGACAACAACTTAGCCACAGATGTCACACACGAGGTAAGGGACCACATCAGGAAAAGCAACGTGGCAATGTAGAGAGGAAAATTGCCTTCAAGCTCTCCCTTTTTTTTCCCCCTGTGGTCATGCTACTTGAAGTGACCACCTCCTTTAGCAGTCAAAATATCTGGAATTTCAGTGACCTGTATTAACAGGCTTCACTGCACAATGGTGTCTGCATGGGCACTGATAATGACTCCAACTCAAGCAGTGTGTCACAGCACAGAAATGGTCCAAAAGGCCCATCAGAGAAAAAGCAGTTCAGCAGATCTTGACCCAAGCAAAGACCCAATCCTGCTCCTTTTGAAATGAAGCAAGTCTTCGCAAAGTGCTAACAAGGCACATTCCTCTTCCTTCTCTGCATCTTCACCTCTGTGTGCCTACCAGAAGAGGAAGCTCCACAGCCCAGCCCTTGTCCTCATGGACTCATTCATTCATACAAGACTGAGGAGAAGGGCTGGCTACTCTATTTAATAAGACAGGAAATGAACATCACTCAGTTGAGCTACTGCTTGGAAAGGGATGAACTGAGGAGATGGTTTTACAACTGACAGCTCATTGCAGGGAGGGAGAAAGCTCATATGGGAAAGGACACTGAAAATACAGCTTGAGAGCCAGTTATACGGCCATGTATAAACCCTTAGTCTGCAATTCTGGAGAACCAAAATAAAATGATCTCTAAGAAATGACATGGCATTTTTCTATGTACATTAGAATTAACATATGTCTGTATACATCGGCGCACATATTTGTATTTTCGTTATGTATCATGAAAGAATTTGAAAAGAAATGTACACAACTACAGGTGCACACGTTCTTTTTAATGAAATAAACAGCCAGATTGTGGTTCTGTAAAGACTGCAGTGATGACTCGACAACAATTTTGAATCAAAATTTATTGATAATATTTCCATCACTCACTTTCCAAAGACAGAGCTTTGTTTAGAAGCTGTAGTCCACCAAAGATGACAGAAAAGGCAACTGACTGTTTCCTCTCTCAAATTTGAAGACAGAATGCCTTGCTGTTTACCTTAACACATACTGTAAAGGAATTACGACACAGCTCAAGCTTATATTTTCTTTCACTAGTGTATTTAATGTCACTAGTGTACTTAATATCATTGTTAAATTTGGGCTGCAAAGTGCAGTAAAAGGAGACTTTTAAGGTTTTTTTGGTAACTAGGAATGGTTAAAATTTTAGCCTTGTCTTTTTCAAATTGAGAAATATGTGCTGGGACAAGTAGACTTTGAATGTGCATTACACATGCACACATACAAAAATGCTTTTATAAACCAGAAAACTTCATGGACCCACAACTAGAAAATACAAAAGAAAAATCTTGATGGAATAGATTTTTCAGCACACTCTGCTTGCCAGGAAGGCTGGATAATATTATGTTTTGATAAGACAAAAGAAATTAATCCAATCCAAATTTGGACTTTCATGTATATGTAAGCTAACTCAAAAAGACATCAAGCTGACTCATTCCACAGGTAAATCAGCCCAAAATAAGTCCTAACAGCTGTTCGCAGTGAAAACAGTGAGACAGATGAAACAAGAACAGCAATCTCTTGCATCTGCAAACTGAACTCTAATTAACATCCATTGGAGGTCTCTTGCTCCCCAAGAAGAACTTCAGTCAAGAAAAGTCTCTATACAAAGCACCTCTGAGGAAAACATCTTCAAAAGAAGAGCAGGAGAGTTCTCTGGAAGCAACAGCACATTACAGCTTCAGCAGCAGTTGCTTTAAGGGGCTCAGGGTGAGGGCAACACTTGCAAAACAAGAGGAAGAAGAAAGGTTAAATATATGCTTGTTTTATAATGTAAATGTAGCATTTTGAGCAAGCATCTTGACTTAAAAGATGGCCTGCAATAGTACTACTTTAATCTTTCTGTAACTCTAACCACTGACTACATCTTTGAGGGATTTGTTACAAGTGAAACCAGGGCATTTTGTTGGCAGGTGCTTGGCCAGCGCAGCCTCACACAGCTCAGCCCACTGGCAGAAGGAGGCTGCCCAGCACCACCTCCCAGTGCCACAGCAGTGCCCTGTCCCTGCTGCCCACCACCACCCTGGAGTGCTGCAAGGGCGAGGAGGTCACTGCTAGGGGACTAATTCTGGCAAACAGAATACCTGAGAAGGGGTGGCCACTGCCAAAATAACTCACAGCACCCACTTCTGACTGCCCAAGGGGCTTGTGCTGTAGGCCAGCTTCACTGCTCTGGTGGCAGCTGCTGCCTGCTCCTGTCTGTAATCTTTCCAAGGCTCCTGATGCCCTTCTGCCTTGTTGTGGGGCTGTGTGTGCTCCCATCAAGAGATCATGAAAGAACAAAGATTGCACTGGAAAAATGGTGGCTGCATTGAGACTGGGTTGTTCCTACCCAGCACACAGCCTTCTCGCTGTTCACTCTTGGAAAAGAGAGAAGAGAGAAAAGACAAGTCAGCTGTTGACCAGATGAGCTGTCTTTGCGGTCCAGAAGCAATTCGGGCATTTCCATTTTGTAAAATATTCTGTGTTGGTTACTCTTGGCACTTAGAACTCAGCTTTGAAACCTTAAATAGAAGAAAACAGAAAACATATCTGCCTAAATATACAAGGATATATACTGAAAGGTTCTGGCTGCCTTTCAGGATCAGACCTCAAAAATTACATCTTGGCTCTGATTATACCTGTAGGTGAGTTTTCTGTTCTGAGGGAGAATGGTTGAAGTGGCAGTTCACAAGGTGGACCTGTTGTGTTACACCGTAGCCACATGAAGTCATGCTCTCCTTATTGCAAGGTGGATAAGCAATGAAGCATCTTCTGCTTCCCTGCTTGGAGGTTTGCAGTCCTAGTGCATGGTCCATGTTCCCTAAACTCTCTCAAGTACCTGTCCTGATTCTGCAGTTCCAAAACTGGACTGCAAAGCATGAGAAAATACAATCAAATAATACTAAATTATTTAGGCAGATGACACTTGAGTAACCAAAATGTTAAACTGAGAAAGTAAGGTACTAAGAAATAAATGCATCTTTATTAATAATAGCAATTAGTGAAGTTACTATTAATAAGGAGATAATTGCTTTGAAATCTAGTGATACATACAAATAGGCTACTAATGTGAGGAAGTGACCCTGAAAAATGAGTTTAAGTTACTGGTTGGGAGCTTTCTATTGCTAATTGTTATTTGCTTTCTGGGTATTAATGCTCCTCCATCATTATCTGATAAATCTAGTGGTGTTGTGATCACTCCTCTAAATGGTGTCTTTGGATCATATGTGGTCCCAAGAGCCATGACACTCCACTGTACATAATTTATTTCCACAGTGAGACGCGCTGACTCTCCGTAATATTTCTTCCATTTTAACATCTGACTAACATTCAATTTGGGACATAAGTACTCTGATATATCATTTTCCCCCGATGGCACTGCAGAGCAGAACTAAAGGGCACTGGCTGAGTGTATGAGTACTGCAATGCCTGGAGAACAGGTTGGGCTGGAGTGGGGCTAAGCCTGAGCTGCAACGGGACTGGAGGGCTGTGCAGGGATGTTGGGATCTGCATCATCCACAGCTACTGGGGGACAAAGGGTATGAGCAGAGTTCTGGCAAGACCCAGGATGAGGTTACACTAGACTTTAAAAATCCAGCTTGCTCTCTTTGGTGAGAGCTGCATGGTTTAGGACTTGACTATGAGGGTGTTTGTTAAATCAGGAGCAAAATGGCAGCAAGAACATTATGTAGAAGTGTGAGCATGTCAGATCCATCGCCACAATCATTCAAAGAAACTGTCAGGATGTTTTCTTGACTGCCTGTCCATAAAGAAGTCACAACCTGACTCTATGAAGACCTATAGGAAAATCTTAACCTGACAAATACCATAGACAAGAGCAGAAAATCCTTGAAAGATAAGAGAGCATATGGCTTGTGCTCCATCTTTTAAAATTTGTACTGCTTCGAACATGAGCTGTGTTCTTGTGAGAGTACACACCACTTGGAACAAGACGAAAAACATTACAGAAGGATTTCACTTGCCTTTAAACCCCTGCAGACACACTGAAGTCACCAGGGTCATGCAGCTGTATGCAGTGTTAAGCCCTCAGCATCTTCAAAGACAGGTTAAGTATGTGTTTCTTCCGAGTTTTCCAGAAGGAGAACCAACTGTTTTTTCCTACGAGGGCCATAATCAATACTTTGGAATTTATCTTTCACCTGTTTCTTCTCACTTTGTGCCTATTATAATAAATCAAAACTACCTTATAAAGCTCCACTAAAATGGTTTCTGGGAACAATACTCTCCATTTCATATTTGGTATGAGAACAGCATATTCTGTTGCATGCTGTTACTTCTGTGATGCGTGCCCTGAAAACTGAGTGTCAGGGTAACTAAACTTTTCACTGCTCTTTTATATGGGGATGAGTGGCTGAAGTGTCAAGAATGCAGTCTCTTACCAATGAATCTGATCCCTCTTGTCACCAAACATGATGTTGTTTCATAGGAACCTGTTCCTAATTCTAAGTTTTACTGGCAATATATCCAAACCACCTTCTCTCTTGAATCCTTGTTATATCAGTTTAACTTTGAAATGCCTCTCTCCCTCATCCTCACCACCAAGGTGATGCTGCAGGAAGGTGATGCTGCAACAGCAGAGTAGCTTAGATGGAATTTTTCACCAACTCTTCTATCTTAACTGGAGTATCCATTTGATAATATAGCTAGAGGACGAGATAGAGTAGCCAACTGAATCAAATTATTGCAAGATGTAATTGAAGGGAAAAGGTGAAAGAAGTCATACTGTAAGTACTTAGCACCTTCTCTAGCAGGACTTAGCTCAGAAGTGACACTCTTGTTCCAGTCCTGAACCTCCTCTCCTGAACAACCAAAACATCTTGGGCTGTCTCAGCCTGGTAATTTCACTTGCTGACCCAGTCAACAAATAGAAATAATACTTATAACTGAATTGTGGGATGTGTTTTGTGAAAGCCTGAATTATTTCTTGGATTTTCCAAACTTCCCAGTTTTCCCTAATACAGTACAGTGTATCTATATCTATTCAGCTCATCCAGACAGTAACTAATGTGCCTTAAAGTTGTGGAGTTCAATATACATAGTCTCAGGAGCTTTATTTGTAAAAAACCCAAACAAATCCCCAGTGAGCTGAACATCACCTATTGCTTTATAGGGATAAAGCAAATAATAATATAATATTTTATAATTCTCCTTATTCCTAATTTATGGAATGAAAAAAGGAAAGAAGAAAAAGCTAAACTGATCTTGAAGCTGATCAATACTTAGGCAGAGCTATGAAATGAACTCACATCTTTTGATGCCCAGTTTAGAGCCTATATCACATCAAATGAGAAGAAAAATCCTTACAGAAACCTGAAAAGCCACCTGCACACTCCTTTCTGTGAAGAAAATCCATTTGATTGCTGAAGCCAAACCTAACAGCAGACACAAAGATTTTACAAAGTCTCTTAGAGGTGAAACATAGTTTATGCTACTTATCAGCTTTCCTGCAAAACTAAGTGTCCATTTCACAAAGACAAAACCAAAACCAAACAACTCCAAGAACTCATCCAAACTCAGTTTACATAATTCACTGCATCCATTCAATTGAGAAATGTAAACCCCTCTTTAAGGGTTGGATTTTAATATAATCATTATACCGTTTTCCCAGTTATCTAAAAATGCAACAACTTACTATGACCAAAAAAAAGGTTTATAGGTGAGTCAGTTTAAGAAGCAGCACAATGAACTGTCTTTATAGTCTAAGAACATGTCACTTCTATAGATGGACCCTGTCTCTTAAGTGACTGCAGAGTTATATTCAGGGTTAGTTTGGGAGATGTGTTGGTGGGAGAGGAAAGACCCAGATCCAATGGATACTGTACAGCATGAGAGAACTGCCACCTTTATTTTGCAACCCATTATTTTCATATGAACGTGAATCAGAGAGATAAACTATGCCAATTTATTCATAGCTGACTTGTTACAGGATATTGGTTGAGGCTTCACTAATGTCTCCTTGAGGTTGGATATTACTGTGATTAGGAGTTGGGAGGATAGAGGTCTGAGACCTTTCAAAGGAAACATTTTGTTCAGAATTGTTACAACAAAATAAAGTCAGCATTACAGTAACTTTTAACAACCCAGCCAGGATAATGGTCTGCTCATGTAGACAGTGCTTTTGCTATTTTAAATGAGGGAGATAAAGTTCATGTAAGATGGAAAGCTGAGATATCCAGCTATTCATCCAAAAAAAAAAGAAAAAGCACTTTAAAATTTACTTTTTGTTTGTGGCACAGATAAATGAATCAATGAATCTGAGATGCTTCAATACCCTTGGAAGCCTACTGAGATAGATTTTGGTTTTATGCTAAAGCAGGCTGTAGGCAATGCTATTCTGCACTGACAATTATCCCAGAAAGTCTGGTGGCTGTGCCCATCACCGAGGTTGGCATGAAAAGTTCTACTGGCTTTACTGAGAGTGAAATACAGAAGTAGCTCTACACCACGTTAATTTGTAGCAAAGGCAGATAAAAAGCATTCCCTGAAGACAAACACAGGTTTTGTGGCATCTGATTTCCCTCCAGGCTCCTATCTGCTTTAGCCACAAAATCTTAGTTTCCTTATTGCCAAAAACTGGTATTAAAAGAACTCACTTCCTTAAAAAGTATGCTGTGAGAGAATAAAGCATCCTTTTCTTTCATTATCAGCTCTGCCATTTATCAGCTCCAGCTTTAATCATCAGCATCTAGCACTTGCCAGTATGGCAGGATCAGAACCAGCAGTGTTTGCCCAGACCCCTTTAAAACCTCCAACGGTGAAAGGTATCTGGCAGAGGTACCACCAGACTATGGTGAACCTTCACTGGAGAATTTTGAGTAAACCATGTATTTGAGAAAAACTAGAGAGTTTCCTTATTCAAAGCACTCAACTATTTCCATTTCAGTGCAAGTGAAATGGTAAAAAATACTGAGAAATGTCTTATGTGTTCAGAGATTTTAATGCACACATATCAACAGACCAACCTACACACTTTAAGAACGAAGACCACGTCACCATCCTAAAATAACCTTGAAGAAAAATTAAGGACTAGATCACAGAGAAGACTCACTTACGAAGAGAGTGATACAGAAAATGCGTGTGTCGCCTCAAAACACATTTTCCTGGAGACAGGTCAGTGATAAGACATAACACGTAACCTGAGAGATGATCACTGTTTTCTAGCTTCAAAGAAGGGAAAACCATGTGAGCAAACAACCTTCCCCTGATGCACCACACAAAAGTGATCACTGGGAAGGGTTTAATGGAATCAGCTTGTCAAAATGATGAAGCTGAAAAAGCTTTTACAGATTATGTCCAGGACAAAAACTTTAGCATAATGTATATAGTGCAGAGTGGTTTTTGTCACGGCAAAAAGGAAGGAATATCATTAATTTAGACACTAAGTGTAAGGTTCTGCTGAAAATCTCCATGGGATAAATTGCAGAAATACAGCCTTGACCAGACAAATGGAGCCAGGCAAGTCCCAGGTCTTGTTAGAAGTTATCGAAAGTGCCATTGAGTTTTTAAAGTCTGTCATCTCTGGTAGATGATAAGAAAAGGGTTGGGCTGTTTTCTTCAGATCTACAAGCATCTGGCTACAGTCTTGCTGGGGCATATACATGATTGGAATCGAAAATGAGCTCTTTTAAAAGTGCTTCTTAAAGGGACCCTATTCATACACAGTACTTTCTCCCCAAATCTTTTATGGGAAAAAAGCTCATTACGGTCACACAGACAAATGCTGTATAATCTTTCACCCTGTCCACTAGCAACGTGTTCAATCCAATTTACAGCACTTCCCGCTATTCTACTTCTGGACTCCCCACACAGCTCTCCTAAATGCATACCCATCCTGACCCACTGCTCCCCACCTGCTGCTCTTTCAATTTCAGGCTTCCCTGGAGCACTGACTGCCATTCATGCCTAATAGCAAGGTGGAGCAACTTGATTATACAACTCTGAAAAGTGAAATTTCTGAGCCCTTTTTAGACACAGAAACACCATAATTAAGACACATATTACTGTATGTTGGAATGCTATGAGATAGGGATGAGAATGGCCTTCACTTCAGGAAATGTCATTTTGTACCCATGACAATATATATTCATCTGAAAAACAAAACTTTCTGATTGATGTTCCTTTAAACTCCTTCTCAGCTTGCTGACAGATCTATCCTTTCTCTTTGCATCCATGTCAGCTCTAAGGGAAGTAAGGGCTGGCAATTAGTAGAGAGAAATTTTCAAGGATTCATTTACCTGGCAAATTCATACTCTTATCTGCCTTTGGAAGGTCCACCAGTAGATTGCAATTTTTTTCCAATAAAGCCTACTTTTTTCATCTACCTTGGGCAACGCTGCTCACTAAGCACATACAATCCGCTTCAAGTACTTGACATTTGGAGCAGGGGTGCATAGGTGCAGGGCATCAAGTGCAATAGACCACGTCACACAACTGATGTACAGCATTGTTTTTGCATCCTGACAGCATTATTGTTAAACCTTGAGCCCTCAAACCCTGTACTCAAGCCCACACTTAAATTCAAATGTGTGAATGCAATGGGATTCAAGAATGTAATTAAAATTCAACCTTTACTTCAGGATCCATTTAACAGAAATGGACTTATGTATGTGTTTAAATGGTCTGCTTTGTAAAGACAGCTGAAGTAAGAATTGGGAAGATGAGATGAAAACATCATTGTGAATTGGATACATCCAGGATTAGAGGGGAAAAAATGCTACTATGAAATTATAAAAGATGCTGACTTCTTTCAGAAGACAAAAAGCATTTTTGATGCAATTGTAGATTTCCTGATACTCTATAGCTTCCTGGTTAGGGATGCAGTTTGATTTTCTCTCACTGTTTTTCCTTAAGCTAGTCCATCACCACTTGGAGAAGGTCAAGCCAACTCCTGGGCTGATTCCTTTACCTGCACAAGGGAGGTGAGAAGCATGTGCAAAAAGCCATCTCTCACAGCACTTACCACTTACAGGGCAAGTATATAAGTGAGCTGATAGTTCCCCACCTGAAAGTGTATGAACACGTGATTTTTCAAGCCTGCCTCCTTGAATGTTTGTACGAAGCAAACACACAAAAGGTGTGACTGCAGCTGGAGCAAACTCACTTAGAAAAGTAAGCGAATACTCCTGGACTTTTTGCCTGCGCGTGCATTAATGTCCATGCAGTTGTTCTTTTATTAGATGTAAGTGGCCTTTCTGGTTGACACTGAGAAACAGAGCATCAGTCTCATCCCAAGGAAATATGCACATCTGCCAGCTTCCCTCATCTGTCAATATGCCTGTGCACAGGGTAGGAGCAGGGGTGAATCAGAAGGACTGAGCGGGACCAACAATAGGGCTTGCATCAAAGGTAGTATTTCCCAGTCTCTCTGAAATGCAGACATTTTACAAGCCTTTCTCCCTGAAGGAATTAGGATTAGACTTCAAAGCCGCAGAACAAAACAGAGTCATACAGGCACACAATTATTGGACTAAGTCCATGGACAATGATACCAAGGGGTTTAACGTTCATGAGATCTTTTCAGGCTATTGTAGTATCCTTTCTGTTCTGAGAGCTCTCTTGCCAGAGAAAGCCTCCAAGCCCTCTGGTAGCCGCTGAATTCGCTGGCATGACAGCACCATGTGTCCCCAGCCTCACCGGTGGTATCGTATTCCCACTAGAAAGATTCAGTACACATCTTTCATGTTTCTTAATAAAGGAAAGGATTACAAGGTACTAAGAGTATCAGACTTAACCCCACCAGTTCCTCTTTCACCCCAATTCTCTTCTTCCAAGCTACTCATTACATCAACTCTAAATTAATTTATCTTGGGTAAACAGCACAGAAATATTATAAACAGAATCAACTCCTCTTCAACTTGCAACACTTTTTCTTTTACATTCTTTACAAATAGAAGTGGAAAAAAATAATATATGTACATAACAGCAAATGTTCTCTCACTATTTTTCTTTTTTTCTGTTTTTTAAACTGTTTTTATCTTATATAAACAGTGGTGATGGAACTATAAACACCATTATTCCACCTCCATGTTAATACTCTTATTATCTTGCATAAACAGAAGTGAACGAATATGTACATGACACCAATCAATCCTTAGGAAAAAAAAAAAGGAGAGAGAAGTTTTTATCTTTTATAAACAGCGGAGGAAGAACTTAATGAATTCAAAATGTAGTTTTCCTGTTTATATTATTATGATCCGAAAGTAGAAACCAAATGATGTATATTCAACATCGCGCAGACAGCCAGTTATGAAATACTTTCTGCTGACTTCAAGAGTAAACGCAGCACCAGCGAAATCTGCAGGTCCGAGGTGCTGGAAAACTGGTGGTCTGATTTGAACCACAGAGCAGGGAATGAGCTGCCTTCTCCTATGATACTTTTCCAAAGTTCTTCAGCCCCTTCCTTGAAGGGCCACCCAGATAAAATGGGATATCAACCTCTATGATGAACCCTTAGTACTTGGTCTTCCTGGGGGGGTTGCCAGATATAGGGAGGTAATTAATACAGATGGGTTTTGTGTAATGTGGACACCTGCCACCAGAAACTGGGCTCAAACCCCTAAGTCATTTCACAGAGGCCACCCAACAGCTGTTCAACAGTAATGACTTTGGGGCATGATTGACCTAGGTCAGATTTAAACATGTAACTTCAAGCTGATAGGCTCCATATGTCAGTACTAATCTCCATAACCACCCACGCCTTCTGCTTTCTTATTTCTGTGTGTGCTTTTTTCTGGCTGATCTTCTAAAGCCCATCTCCGAGCCTGAAAGATTCCTCCCTCTACCTCATACATCAGCCTTAACCAGGATGAGGTGTAGTTGTAATTTTCTCCCCCTTACCATAGTTTTCTATAGTGGATCCTCCCTTCCTTTGCTTTAGTCATGCAGAGTCTACCCCTTTCTCATCCTAAATTGTCAGCAATAGGACCTGGGTATCCCACAAAGGATGAGTAGAGGAGATTTCTTTTTCCAGGGCCTGTCCCTTTTCAAAAAAGGGGCTGCTCTTCGGGTTGATGACGCTCTTCTGTGCTGGTAGCCTTTGCAAAAGCAAGATGAATTTTGTTTCAGCCAGTCTGCGCGTAAACACAAGCTGGGGTCTCCTACATAGCTGGGTGCAACTGGCAGACCAGGTGGTCAGCCTTGCATTTCTTTCAAAAGCATTTATTCTGAGGTTCCAAGACTGAACACAACTTTAACTTGTATCCTGCTTTCCTATCCCTAGCAAAGTTGGGATCTGTGCATACAAAGCGAAAATCACTTGAAAAATTAGGACCCAATTCCATTGCACAGATTTTAACAGGATGCATGGTCTGAACCACCTGCTAAAGGGCAAAAATCTCTTCTATGGGTTACTGTATGTACTAAGAAGATCACAAAGGAAAACGTCTGTAAAAAAATTCAGAAAATTTGGGATTCAGGGCCAACGAGGGAATGCAGATCCCCCCTGCTCTAGGAACTAGAAGAAAGAGTTTTGCTTGGCAGCAATCTGTTTTGCTGCACCTCAGACTGTGAAAAAACTTTCCTTAAAATTATAATTGCTCAGATAATCATGATGCCCTGATCACGAATATAGAAACAGTGTTGTCCCACCTTGTTTCCCTCCTTTGTTTTCCTTGTATTCCACTTATTTTCTATGTTTGTACATACTCTGAGACCCAGTTAGTGACCCCTCTGCTTGTTATTAGAGAAGATCCCTGAGATCCACAGCTCTGGTCAGCAGGATATGTCTGAATTTTCCCTCCTCACAGGCATGTGAAGTCTACATTTTGCAGCCTCTATCCAAAAAGGCTTTTTCAAGCACCAAATTAAACACACAGGGAGAAGTAAGGCCTTTCAGAGGAGGGTAGCCAGAAATAGAAGAAAAAAAACATATTTCACCATTTGTTTTGAAAACACCAAAAATGATTAAAACATATTATAAATGAAACCAAACTAAGAAAAAAATATCTTACCATATGAACAAATTCCCTGCCAAGTTCCATTTTTAAATCAAAGCCATTTTAGGCTCATATGTCGAAGAAGAGAGTCTTAAACTAACAAACTTATGTAATGGATTTTAAAAATCTGCACAGACGTCCTTAACTGAAATTGCCAAGTCTGTTCGGACTACATGAGGAGAGAGGAGGAGGAAAGAGAAGGACGTAAAAAGGTTTGGGATTTATCTGTGCAACTGCCCCCAAGTTGAGACTCCCTTTGAAGTTGGTTCCAGCTTTCAAGGAGCCAAGAATGATGACTCACTCTAATTTAGTTTCTCCCCCTGCCCCCTTTCAGTAGACCTCAAAATCTGGGACAAATACAAACGGGCTTCCTTACCCATAGTAAGGATTATGAACTTACCTGTAGATAGCAAAGGGAGAGAAAAGGGAAAGAGGTGAGTGAGTGAGAAGTAAAATACAAATCCACAAAGACTCTCAAACAAGAAGTAATTAAGGTTAGGGAGCTTTTGGGGTTTGCAGAAAAATGTAGACTGTAAACCAGGACAGAAAGGAAGTGAGTGGTAGGCAAAACACTGTTAAGTAGCATGAACAGAAAAATGTGAATGACAATTAAATACTTGCATATCTAATCCATTTTTTGAATAGTTCTTTTCACCTAAGAAATACCAGGTTTTGCTTTAATGAAGAGGCTATCATTGCATTCTTGTAGGCAAATATAAGAAAATATAAATGGTAAGAGAAAGGATTACTCAGCCTCTTGTGTAGGAACTGAAAAGGCAAAACTGGAGTTCTCATCCTGTCAAGCAAGGACTCCCTGCTTCAAGCACTAAATGTCTTCTTTCCCCCTGAAAACTTATCCTGATACTCCAACCCCATGCAACAACAGTTACACAACTTCTGTGACCTTCCCTCCGTGAAGAATTGAGATGTGAGACCTGCCTTGTACCCATCCCTTTGAAATTCTCCAAAGCTAAGTGGAACACCCTCCGACCTACTCAGAGGTGCACCTGCTTCTCTCTTCATGCCAAATTTTGGGTGGCCAGGAAGGCCTGCTTACCCTCTCTTGGACTGCTCAAGTGACCTTCCAAGTCTTCCTAAGAGTCGTTTGCATTCCTTCATCTGACATCTGCTGAGGTCAACTACTAGCAGGCCTCTTTCTTTCCCCTTCAACAGATTCCCCAACCAAATTTTGTTCTTTTAGGATTTTGGCATTAGCAATAACACCAGAATTACATCTGCATCGGATGACTGCAAAGCCTTGCTTTCCTGGCACGTTTCTGCGCTCGCTTTTCAGTGTTCAGACAAGACTGTGTCTGGATCCAGGTTTGAAAAGCCCTTCAAAGCCCACAGCTCGTGAGGTGGTTCAGGGGCAGTGTCCTGATTTAAGCCTCTCTCTGTACTAATCTGACAAGAATGCTGTGAAGACCAAAGGGTAAAGAGTTATAATTGCTTAGTATCATAATCACAGGAGAGCAAAGAGGGTTCTGCTGCTTTTTAAAAATTAAAAATGTGTTCAAGTTCAAGAATGCTTCTCTGTTAAATTTACACAGAAAAATAATCTCAGCTCATAATGATGAACAATGACTTAACAGGAAAAATAAATCACAGCCAGAAGGCAAGTCCCAGGATTGTGCAGTCACTAGAAGATATAAAATATATGAAAAGTTACAATAGGGCCACAATAAACTATCCACATTTGGTGGCCTAAATCACTCTCTCTGTTAACTCCTGTACAACCCAGACATCTGCAGATGTTTCTTCCAGCCACACTTCTGCAACCACAAGGCCCAAGAAACACACTGTCAGTGATGATGCATTCTCTACTCCACTGCTTTCCGTGAAGAGCATGGGTGTAACCTAGGGAGAATTCACCCGACTGGGAAGAGGGAGTTCAGAAATCACCTAAGGAATGTCTCATTACGATGGGATTTGCAGACTGTTTACACAGGCACATGCAGCACTCTTCTTTAGACTCCTTGTTTGGATTAAGGTCCCTTCATGTGAGGCACTGAAGATCCGGGTTCCAGGGAGCCTGTCTCTCCCAACGGCACAGAACCACTGCCTTGTACTGCCAAGCACGTACAAAGGGCATAATGTTTTAGGTCTCATTTCCCCAAAAGAAAAGGCTGTATCAACAGTTTCCTGGAGGGTCCCAACAGTAAGTGGCCATCAGCTCAGACTGAAGAAGATCTAATTTGAGCTTAAGTATTGCTTTGCACCCATAGCTTTAACCTAGGAATTAGCAAATGATATTAAGGTTGGACTTGATGATCTTGGAGGTCTTTTCCAAAGGGAGGAGTTGTACCAGGCGAGTCTGGCCACTGATCCTGACCAAACCTTTAAAACAGACCTGGAAAGTGGCAATGAAACAAAACACCCATGCTAAATCAACCCGTTCTCATGGTGTTCCCACAGCAGGAAACACGTGCTTTGGTAAGTTGTTATTTACTTCCCTAACCTATAAACACTGTGGATCAGATTAAGCACCCCTGGGATTTCTTCAATATCAAAAGAAGATGGACATTTGAGCTATATTATACAGCAAAATATCAGCATGGCAAGAGACTGAGATACGCCTTCCTTTACACTTCTAGTGGTATAATTGTATGAAACCTTCTATGTTGTGCAGGTAGAGGATGGCTTTTGTTTAAAAGGTCTTAGATGACTGATTCTAGAAGGTCCTAATGCTCTTGGCTTCTACCAGCTTCCAAGAAAGTTGTGAGTGCTCAGCACCCTATCATAATGATATGGAAAGAGTCATGCATATTCAGATCTTCAAAATTTTAAAGTCTAGTAAAAAAAAAAAAAAGAAATTGACACTTTTGTTTAATAAATGAAATAACAACAATAAACCAAAAGTACAACTCCCCTGGCTTCAGTTCACCTTTTCTCCATGTAGAGTAGAGTAGAAGTGTCTTTCTGGATAGAAGACCAAGGCTGTGCTAGGAAAATGAGTAATTTCCAGCTGAGGCAATATAAAAATAATAATAAAAAAAAAATTGATCAAGGGAGTGATATCTTTTTCTTTCTCATATCGGTATTTGCTGCCAGATATGGGAAAGCTGTGACTCAAATCTGCTAATGCTTCCGAAAACATGATTGCTTGCAATAGAATGTGCAAGCACTTACTTACCACCACCTCTTTAAACAGAAGTAGAGAAGGAAGGATGGTCTAGGAGCTAGTGAGGCTTTGCAGAATTAACACAAAATTCCACCATTTTACTGCACGGTGAATAGCTACTCCAGAGCAGTTAGCTTACCACAGCTATCTGGCACCACTGGCCTGATAAGTCAGTGATGAGAAACAGTGGGAAGAGAAGGTCTTTTAAGCCGTCCATCCTGCCAACAACCTGTCAAACCCCAAACCCCCCACATTTCTGCACCCTAGAGAAAACCCAAGATTATGCAAGAACTGTTTAGAACAAACTGCTAAGAAACAAGAACACCTGGGCAGTATTCTCTGAAATCAGGGTGACTCATAGCAAATTCCAGGGCAAGTAAGTTTGTGTGACCACTTCTGACCAGTTGGAGGAGAACTTTGTTTTCCACAGGGCTAAAAAAGCATGAAAAAGTATAGCAGGAGACAATTAAAATGCATCGCCACACCACAGCGATGCTGTGTTCTTTTAATGGGCCCTTTCCTTCAACAGATGTTTGAGCAGTGGGCTGCAGCCTGCTAGAGCTGCACCCACAGAAAATGGACATGTGCATTGTTCAGTTTTTGGAAAGTACTCTGTGGCCTTTTAGAATCGCGGTATAAATGCGAGCCATACCTGATCCCAACTCCCAGGAATAATTAAGAGCCAGTGCCAACATCTATTCCAATTCTGATTTACAGCTCTTGTCAGTATAAATACAACTGTCCTTTCTGCCATGAGGAAGGGTGAACGGCCTTACAAAAAAATGCAAACCAGCCTGATCTTTTATCCAGAACACTGCTGAGTAACTAATCCTTTAACCATGCCAGTTTGGGAGGGAACAACAAAGGCAACAGGCATTTTCTTCTGGGAAGTGTTGCATATTTGGACTCTGAATCCTCTTCAAACTTTAAAAATGCTGATGGAATTTCTGAGCTCTTTATTACTAAATACATACAATGAACTTTTGAAGACTTTGTTTAGACATACAACGCATTTTGCTAGACCTATGACACTAAGTGACAAAAAATATCCTGATCAACACAGTTCTTAAATAACCTATAGTCCAGTTTTGAATATATACATATTCAAAGGAATTCCTACCATTTAGGATACTTAGCTAAACAACTTCCTGAATTTAAGCCATTAGTACTCAGACAAAGGTGAAATGGACAGAAAACAGATGAAGAGTCTAGAGTTATCTTCAGAAAAGCTGGTGCCATCAGTCAGCTTTGCCTCGGATTTCAAGAAGCCAGCATTAAATGTGGGATTTCATTCTCTGCTTTGACACTCACTCCATTGTATGATTTAGTCATTTTCTGCCTCAGTTTTCCCTTGGCACCAGGGAACAAATTCAGTTGTAAAAAAACCTGTTGTTTTAAAATGACAATATGTAACTGTCACAAGGAAAAGACCTGGATCTCTACAACACAGTACAAAGAGGGGAGAAGACCCAAGTTGCATCAGCCCTAAGACAGTCTATATCTGAGATAGTGAGAGCCTTAGCATAAAGGTTCTGCCTCGCGTGAGCTTTCTTGCAACTTCTGTTCATATTTCTGAGAACCAGGAATCCTTTGGAAAAGGAAAACCAGATCAATGTAGAAAAGAAGGGCTCCAAAGGAAGTTTAAAGAAATCTTGTTTGCTGCAGCCCTCCTGCTGACCGTTGAAGTTTAAATGTTTTCAGCCAAAACTTTAAAAATACTTCTACATTGTGGATGTCCTCAGGGCCTTTTGTCCTTTTTGTATCTAATAGCAAGACAGATATACTGCATTAGGTACAGAACACCAGATCAGCATTCTTGCTGAGCAGATGGAGCACAGATGGAGGATGCACCTGACCTCAATGCTAGAGCAAAAAGAATTGGTATGACTTAGAATCAGTCCCAGGCACTGGGATGTCAAATGTTGCTGCCACCCAGCTCTCTATCCACCACTGCTACAATGCTGCCTGAAATGTTCACAAAACAGATTTTGAAGTGCTATAGCTCAAAACTCAAGGTAGTAAAACAAATCATAAGTGGTGATGGTTTTCTTGAAAATGTTTGGTAATAAACTGGTACAGTTCAGGGGTTGTTGCTTCAAAAGAACATCCGATGTTTGTAGAGTTGGGATAGAGCTTGGGCAGCTTGGGCAGGTAAGTTTGCTTACCACACCAGTGCAAGCTGTCTGCACTCACGCATCAAAATACACTTGGCTTTTCTACCCACCTGAAGTGAATCTCTCCCCTCTTAAACCCCACTGCCATAGCAGAAACCATACAGCCAAGAGAAATCTGGGCTTTCTCACTCCTCTTCCCTCTCACATCTTCCCCACAAATGGCCCCAGACGCTGAGCTCATTCTCGTCACCTTTTTAGGTACTTGTACAGTCCACACTTCTCCATTTTTGCAACAATTATTTTTAAAGTACCCTTTATAAATTAGAGAGATGCATGTACAGGTGGGAAATGGTGGCACAGAAAAACTAAGGCTGAGGTTTGCAATGGTATTTTGATTCTTATTTCCTAGGAATTCTAACCAACTTTATCATGCACTTCATCTGCTAAGAAGAGTAGAAGCTCAATTACCTGACTGTCATGCAAAAAGACTAATAAGTATCTGGCCAGAAAAAGGTTCAGATTATGTAGTCATTTTTCATTGGAATAAACAAGCTATAAAGGACACAACCCAACCTGAGATAAATGGAAATTAGTCTGTATCCCAAACCAAAGTAAAAATTACTGAACTTGAAGCTTTAAGCAGTGCTTGGACTCCAATCTGCTTATTCTGAAGTGCAAGCACAGGCCTCAGTGTCATTTCCACTATCACTTTCTTGTTTTCCTCTCTCTGCACCACATACCATACGACGGAACATATCATGAAACTGAGTATCATCTGGGTGCATACAACTAGGACGACTTGAGATTTTTCCAATAGAACATATGGCCATTGGAAGATGCCGATTTATCAAAAGTGAAGCACTGAAAATACAACAATTTCAATGAAGTTTCATTTAGGGAAAAAAATTGAATGATCTGCTATAATCAAGTCAATATTGCATCTCAATATTGCACCTTCTAGAGGGTTTTTTATTCAGATGGAATTGCACGATAGAAATTAAAAATAAAAGTCGAAGTCAGAACAAATGTAGTAAGTTTCTAATGGACTATCAATTAATTTTTTGGAGCAAAACCAGGGGCACTTATGCCAGAAAAGGAAGAAAACACACACCAACCCTCCCTCCCCCTGAACCAACCCACAGAATCCTACAGTGCTCTGAAAACCTGAAAATGAATTCTCTCTGTTCACCTCTCATTCTGTGCACATGCTAAAAGAAATAAAAATCAATTCAGCTTTGTTATGCAAATGAGAGTGGGATACTTGGAGATAGGTCTGTATTTCCTACACACCACGGAGCTGCAACATTTCAGACCATCTTGCGAGCGGCAAGTGGAGGAAATAACAGTGAGGAAATACTGTAGCTTACAGGATCTCCTGCCTAAATGCTACACATATAAACTTCGGCATTATCAGTGAAGTCTACCGAAATCCTAGGGCTACAATGATTTCTGCAGTGGCATCAGTGTGTCTGTGGGCTGGGACAACGAGGTCCCTTGCAGGAGTGGGTAAATGGGCTGAGGCTGCACAGTCCCTCTGACTTTTTGTCTGACATTACAGGACTGGGCCTGCAAAAAAGTCTTGTCTGAAGCACACAATCAGAGGATGAGCCTGTGCCTCCTGATACAGATTTCAGTATGGCCCAGGGTGTGCAGTGCTGCTGTGGGTCAGGGCCAGCCGGGTCTGTGCTTCCCAAAGCACCGCTACTGGGCCCATGGCTCTGTGCAGAGTTAGTACCAGGATCAAGGTAAGTATTTCCAAGCATGGAAGCACAGCAGATCCCACACAGCGATATAACCTGAGGTTAAACTCCCCTAACTAACTCTCAAATCTCCGTCCTGATAATGTGCTAAACCTCCAGCCCTGCATTTGTCTAAGCAGTATGGCTCTCGGAGAAGAAACATTATGTTCTGCTCTGACTCCATGGGGGGCAGAACCACCATTCCCACAGCAATCAGAAAATGAGAGACATACGAGGACATAGTTCAGGCCTGAGAAAACCTTACCCTAATTGCTGATTACTAAAGTACCATAATGTGCTAGAGAAGAAAGGATTCCTGAGAACATCAGGACAGGACATTAGCAGATTAATATTAATCTCCAGAGTTCCAGATTCATTTCCTGTCCATGCTAATGTCCTTTTGATTACTGCAGAAAACAATCACACAAAAAAGTTCAATTACAAACATGAGAAGAGACTTAAAATATTAACATTTTTGAAGCTTTCAACCAAATATATATAATTAAATGAAAACCTAGGCTAATGCAATGTTAAAGTTGAGATTTTAATTGTGCAAAGGTCATGGAGTTTAGCATCAAAGTTCATCAGTACATTTAATCATACTGGGCCAAATTCTGCTCTCAGTTACACTGGCACAAACTTAGGATATCTTTACTTTGGTAAGTAAAGATTGTTATATTGTCATGCTACATCTGTGTGCATAAACATTAGAACTTCCTCACAATGTATGCAACACACAAAGCATTACATGTGTACTAAAAGGCACATTGTAGACATAAGACAAAGCATAATTGAATTTAATTACATTGTCTATGCAGAAGTTCAATAAAAAAAAGAAGAAGAAAAAAAGCACTGCCTTTTCAATTGCACAAGACTTTATCACTTGTCAAATTATTGCACATTGTCCAGGACAGCATGATGAAAAATTGTATCCCATGCCTGCAAGACAGCAGAAGTATATTCACTGTACTGTTGCACAAGCAATATCTGAATCTTCACACCGAGTTAGCATCATTGCACAACTAAAGACCTATATTCAAAAGACGGCCTCATTTTGTCTGTCTAACCTTGAGCTGTGTAGCCAGACATGCATACGCAGTGCCAGCTATCCACCAGAGCCACAAGGGACTGAGCTGTTGTTTTCCTGCACAGAACAATGTGCTGAACTCCAAAAGCTTTTGCACCCATAAACAGTCCTGTTTGTGAGCTCAGTGCAGCAAACAAGTGTGCTTGCCTGCACAAAACTGCATGTGAACAAATCTTGCTTGAAGCCCATCTAAAAATCTAAAATGTCCTCATTCTCTTTTAAAAGACAACATAATTTAAAACAGGAGAAAACAGAATAATAATGTACTTTATTGGAATAAGTAGGTCATCAAAAAATAAATGCGCCTACATTTATTGGAACGTCTAGTCCTCATAAATGGCTTAATGGATTTTTTTCAACCTTACTGAAACATTATTCACCTCTGAGCTTAGAACAAGCTTGAGAAATTTCAGCCAAAAAGGTAATTGTTTCAGAAAGTTATAAACCACCAAAGATGGGGGGCTTGCAATAAAAGTGCTGTCTCAACCATAACTACAATAAATACAGTTAATGAATAAATGTGGTCTGGCAAGAACAAATAAAATAGGAAAAGTCTGATGTGGCCTGCACAAAATGCAGGAAGGTAATTGAGTGAGTAAATGCCAAATGAAGGATGATCCTGTCTTTTGAAGAATTCATCTCAGCAAAAGATTTGGAGAAGGACCTCAGGACCCAAAAGCAAGATAGCTACATTCTGAAGCAAAGGAAAACCTTTCCTCGTTTATTAACAGCAGTTTTCTCCAAAGCCTGCAAGCAATAATGATGCATCAAGTATCACGTATTAGAACTCCCTGCACTGGTTATGTCTAGCTGAAACACTGACAAGACCCCACCTTCTTTCTCTTCCACAGCTTGCCGTGCTCAAACAGTGCCAACCTACACAAATATCCAGATACTCTTTCCAGCGGCAGCTCCTTCTGAGGCAACCCTGTAACTGAACTCCTGTCTTAGTCATCCTGGGTACCTGCGGTATGATTATGTGTACACATCACATCCCTGTGCCCTAGAACTGTACAGACAGGCAGACTCAGGCACTGCTTTCCAACAACTTTATCATCTTGTGATACAGTCACAAGTACCTGTTTATATACATGCATGTGCAGTCTCAAAAATCTCCCACAAAAGGGTACGATTATTTTAAATTGGATTCAAACTTCCACTGTAAATAACCACAAGGTGTGCATTCCCTAGTGCCATCTAGATACCACCAAAATTTTCCTCTACCAATCCTTCTTGAAAAATATAGTGCAGAAATCTTGGGAGAAAAGCTAATCTTACTTTACTTGGATTCAAGATATGTAGACAGAAAATTACAAGAAAAGCTTCAATATGACCATTGATTCTGCCTTGAAATCCAGCCACATCTATACTTCAGTATGACCTTTTTGGTTCAGCAGTGGAATGTGGTACTTCAATTAAAACATCGTTCTCCACATCCCAAGGCGTCATTTGAGGAGGATTTGGCAACTGAGAGAGGTGTTGTTTATTCCTAACTGCCTGGATGTTATAAACTTCTCCACCAAAATAAACTAACAAAATCAAACAAATTCCCAACTGTGACAAAGTATAACAAGTTGCTCAACTTGTGAAATTGTAAGTGAAAAAGAATTAGAACTCCATTTCAGCTGAAATTTATACCTTCCAGGTAGGGAAGTCAAGGGAGAATTTGAATGAGGAAAAGATGGTGGAGTACTGTCTCAACATTTACAAGAAAGAAGCTGTTAAGGATGGTGGACCACCACTTCTTCAGACAATTCTGCTGAACTTCTTATACTGCAGAAAAAGGACAGAAAGTACATAACAATATATACCACAAATGCCTTGACGAGTGTTGCACTGGCAAACAGTGCCACAGTTGTTTTAACATAAAAGCTTTAGTTCAGTCAAAGTCTTCCTCATATCCTACATGTAAGCAGCCTTTTGAAGGTGTTTTAGTACCTAAAATCCCACAAATGTCTCATTTTGTAATTCATTCTGCCATACACTTGGTATAGAACACCATACCTTCATCTCTCTCTGAAAAACTTGCATTGGCAGTTTGTCAGAGAACTAAACCAACCCTGTCAAACAATATAGGAAGAAATGTAAATTCAATGCTCATGTTGTAATTGTACTTTTTCAATTAAAAGGCTCCCAAAATCTATTTCTTAACATTTTCAGGAGTTCTGAATTGCCATTAATCTGATTTAAGGCACACTGAACTTGGTGGGAATTTGTCTGTTAACCCAACATTTTTCTATGTGGTCCTTCTGGAAGATATCAGTAAATAAAAAGATACACATGAAATCATGGAATGCTATTTCATCTTTTAACTATTTCTTGCAGCATGCCATCTAAAGCACTTCCAAAACACTTTCCAAATTATGAAAACTCCCAAATTCTTGCAAAATGTCAAGTGCATTGAATTCCTCCTTATGTAACTGCAAGTATTCCATTGCTATTTGACAGAGATACTTTGCTGGAAAATCTCTGTAATTTTGCTTCAGCCACTAGAGTAAGGGTATCTATGGCTTTGCAATTTGTAGATTCCGGTTTGTCTCAGGTTTTTCTTTAGATGCTTTACGATTCAGAAACCCCAAAGAATGAGACCTGTTACAGGGAGTGACATTTCCATTTGATTTGGTTTGGTTTAAAAAACTGTGTTTGAAGTTTTAGAACAGCAACACCCCTACAGAAATAGTTAACCACACAGAGGGATAAAGCTCTTACTTTCATGAATTATCACAAACAAAGGGCTGGATACTTTGCAAGTCTAACTTAGCATGTTTCAACTAAGATCTAAATAATCATACCGATTTTACAGCATCTAAAAATGTGGCCAGACATTCTTTTGGCTAGTCGATATGCTATTTCAACAGCTTGGTGTTCTATCATTTCCTTCTTGCTTGATACTTAGAGCCATCTTTTCTCTATCAGTGTCACTAAATGTACCATTTGGAAGCACGTAATAGTCAAAACATAGCATAAAGGAGAGCTTTTCTCTCTGCCTGGACTGGTGACGTAGGTATCTTCTTCTGAGAGGCTGTTTATCAAGCCAAGCTATGCTGACTGTTGAATGGCTCAAGTTCACATTGCAGCTGATTTGCCTGTTCAGTATTTCAGTGTGAATGTGAAGCCCACAGCAAGCATGCCATCCTTCAAATCCATCTCATCCCTGCTCGGCAAGCACAGCAAAATGACAACACTGTGGCTTTCAGTGCAGTGCTCATTGTACAGGCTTTCTCTACCCTCTGCAAAGTCAGTTGAAATTTCCTATTTTTCTAGTTCCCTCTTATTTACACCTTCTTCTCAATACTTTTGTGCTTCTTGGTACTTTGAAAGAAGCAGACCATATCATGCCCTCACATGCTTCATACAGGAGAAGCCTAGAGGGCACTCACAACTCGGATGGGCGAGCTGGCAAGCCTTGGAGGTGGCAACAAAGATCTTTAGAGAAATTTTTATAATCAAACATAACAGCAGGCAGCGACTAGAATTTTAAAAGGCACCCAGTGCCAAAGGAACGACCCTAACCTGCTGATGTACTCTTGAAAGTACCTTCAGGCAATCAGTGACATCTTTAAGCATCTAAATGCTTTTGATAATCTGGCATCCAACAATTAGATCCCTCCATTGCAGAGTTCCTGGAGATGGGAAAAGTGACAACAGTATGCATGTGTTGTCAAACACAACACACAAAACCCTGCTGTAAGGGCTGACATTTATCTCTCATCCTGAATATCAAGGTACGGTCCAGAGAGGCTACACTGTCCATCATGCAGCCATCCACTGTCTGGTTCTAGGTACCAGATCATCCCTGCATGCTACAGAAATAACTGCCATCTATTTTGTTTCTGTATGAAGTGAGGGTGTTTGTGAAGCTCCAGACATTATTTGCCCAAGGCAAAATTTCCATTTACTTCACGGGTTCAGAAAGTATTGTTCGTTTACTTTAGTATTGTTCATTTGCTTTATTATAAGCATTTGCTCCAGTTTCAAAATACAGCAAATCTAAGAATTAAGAAATATGCCTAGTCAGTCAGATGTCTGGGTAGCACCAAAAATCAGGATGGCAGACCATTTTGAATCCCTGTTTTATGGGAAAAATCACTGTTCAGGAGATTGTTTCCTTTAGCAAATGATGTTTACAATTCAAAGGATCAAACAAAAAATAAAACTAAAAAAGGGACCGACACTAAAAATAATGAATAGTTCAAATAACCAAATGGTTAAACCCAGTCAGAAACTGAGGTTGCTCTCCAGTTTAATTTGATTTTGCTCTCTACAAAAGAGCACCAAGCTCTTCTCTTACAGAGAGCTAAATACCAGCTACTCCTGAAGCATTACGAGTGAAGAAAAGATTCGGGAGAGCTTTCTTCTCTGGACCTCTTTATTTATCTGACTGGGATCAGGTATAACACTGTCATTAGCACTTGATCAGCTCAGAAGTCCTGGGTGCATCGTGCCCACTGGCATCTCCGGACTCCCAAGGGGGATGACTGTCTGTTGAAGAGCAGAGCCAGCCTCCTCCTATTCCCCCATTCCTGCTGGCACCCTAAGGCAAGCATCTGGGAGTGTATGCTGCCCCTCTCTGAAGCAGGTGCAAAGAATGGTAGTCAGCGTGTTTGCTCCCCATGAGCCTGCTGCAGGCAGACAGAAAAGCCTGGAAATCCCTCCAGTAACCCTCCCGGGGGAGAATGAGAATTTAGCCAAGTGCACTTAAGACCAAAATTGTTGCAGAAAGGAGACACATACACTTGTTAAAATCCGTCTGTAACATTCCCTCCCATCCTCCCCTTACTGTGGACCGATCTGGATTTCTAAAGAGTATAATTATGTCTTGCACAATGATTATGAGCTTTGGGAGCTCTCAGAGAAAATTTCTTCACTGCACATGTGGCCATTGGCTGACATACCAAACACATATCACTCTATTTTTTATCTTTTTTTTTTTTTTTAACTCGGCATTTTGCTGAGAGAAAGAGGCCAAAGAGAAAGGAGAGACACCCAAGCCCAGGGCCAGGTTCTGCACTAACCTGGTGTGTCTTGAAAGCCAAAGGGAAGAGCCATTAGAATGGCTTTTGTTTCCAAACACTCCTGTTCCTCTGTCTGCCTTCCCACTACCAACAGCAGGACATCTAATCTATCTGTACATTACCAACAGACCCTATACCAAGAATTATTGACAGATTCTTAATCTACCCCACTTATTTTATGTTTTCCTTTAACAGCCACATGAAATAGATTCTGTCTTCCCTAAGGCAGATGCTCAGAATTCACTGTAATCCCATGCAGTGACATCAAGGTTTACAATCACTGTCAAGCTACCTGGAAGGTTTAAAAAACCCACACTGACTGGCAAAATGCTAACAGCAAAAATTGCTATAATACACTACGCTCCTCTCTGAATGCATCAGTGATGGGCTGGACATGAACTTTGTCAATGGAAGATGTCTTTGTACTGAGTACAATTAATGTTTTTATTAAAAAAAAAAGTCTTTCCAGAATGAGAGAACACATTGTCCACTCACGTGAAAATGGCACCACCATTTATCACAAATGATAGAGCCAGTCAAGAAAAAAAGAAATTATTTCACCTGCAAGCTGTGAAAATTTCAAGGCATGTAAAGAATAGCATCAGTCAGCTTGTACAGCTGAGGGTAATGAACATCATCTTTTTCCCATCCCAGTCACCATCTTTCCCATTTCCAAAGGGCCTCCAAAGATGAAAATGAACTTGACAATCATTCTGCAAGGCAAACTGATCCTGATTCTTCCAGTCACTTTGTAATTCACTGCAGATGGTAAGAGTGAGATGTTTACTGGCTGGCAGGTAATGAGCCTCGTTGCAGATAATAGTGATGGACGGGCAATCTCGCCTGCTGACAAGGAGGCAACTCAACATGGGCACATGGCATTCATCCATGACTTCATGGAAAAGGATAGCTGTGACAATGTGCACAGGTTATGAACTACCCTCCTCTGTTAATGTCAGCATGCAGCTATACTTAAGCCTTTCCAGTTCACATTTAAGTAGCATAGAATTGATCCTGATTGTCCATGAAAGTGGAACAGTCAGATTTGTGACCTAATGTTTACTCTTCTATAAGAAGAAACTTGATCTGTTTAAACATCTAGATATTCCCTCTTCCCAGGTAATGCCATTCATCACAGCTGTCAGTGCTTCTTTAAAAGAGAAATGACCCTCAGGCATAGTATAAAACTCTATGGAAGAACTATGCACACCTTTGCCAAAAGAACAAATAGCTCGTGTTTTCTTGCACTGGGCTTGTATACACTTTGTGAAAGGCCAACACACACTGAATTATAAATCAGTATTTCCATTTCCCCACCCCCGTATAAAGCAACTCATATTAAGACCTACACACTGCCCTGTTTTTTTTTAATCTCAGACATAAGGGTAGTGGATTTGGACAAGCTCAGCCATTTGATGAGATATACTTAAGCAGCTGGCTCCAAGGGAAAATCAGAGTAATTCAGAAATGCAACAGAAGATAACAGAAAAGCTCTAATTCCATTTCTCCTCTCCTTGTAACTTTATGAAGTAAAAATAAAAATCATACACTCAACCAAATACCACTGATTTCTTTCATTTCACCAGAAGATATTCCTCCTGAAGAAAGTGGGTATGGCTAATATTCATAAAATGTATGTTTTAAAAATGCATTTGTTTCTACGCATATATGTAAATATACACACATTTAAACACTGATATCGTTATTCCACAGATAGACACTTTCCTTTTCTGAATCGAATATCCTTTCCCTCCTGCCCTGGTGAAATCTGATCATTTGTACTGTACCCAGGCTTCAAGATGTGATAAATGATCCCAGTGCTATGCAAGTTTCATCCAAAACCTGTCTCTTCATAGATTCACTCCACATATTCTTTCTACTTTAAAGACTCATGTGATCATCGCTTTGATCCGTTCTCCCTCAGCTCTATTAGGGGCACCATCTCTTCAGGGCTTGCAGCTTATAAAAAGACCACCATATTTTGATATGCCTTTGATGTTGTCTTCCAAAGTATCTTTGATTTTTAAGTTCTGTTCAACTCTTTCACCATTAACCTTGATTTCACTCAGGAATTAATAGATCTATAGTTTTATTGGAAGGCTAATTTAGAAATTCTGTTTTCTCTGGCACTATTTTGCTCCTCATAGCTGGAAAGGTAGGTGAAACAGTACAAAGAAACTGACCAGTGCTTTAAAAAAAAACCAAAAGCAAACTATAGATAAGCTAATACCTTTCTTGAGTTTTTGAGTTGCACTTACTGAGCGAGTCTCTTACTGAATCATTAAGCTGCCAGCAAATGAAGTGGTTCTGCAGGATGATAATGAGCCACACCGACCCTCCACACGGCCACTGGTGACTGAGAGCTGTTACTAATGGATGACTACTCAGTTGGACTGTGGTCTCAGTCCTGTGCTTGAAGACTGTCTCCCCCACACAGGACACTTGCATTTCTCCTTCTTTTGACACTCAGCAAAGATGCTGAAACTGTAGAGGCCAAAGGAACCATATAATTTGAAGCAAACTAAACACAGAGCAGCAAAACACATTCTCAAGAGGAGAAACTGGCATTGTCTTTCAAGTCTCTTTAGTAGGTATTTTCAATTTTTAGCTTATGGTATTTGAGATTTATTTCCCCTCCTCAGGCACCACTAAGTGCAAATGAAGATTCATATTTGCTGGTATAAAGAGACAGATGAAGGCTAAAACCAGGTCAGCCATATACCCGTGCACACTCCCCCCACTCCCGGATTTATTTATACTCCCTAACTACGTTCAGGTGACATTCAGATACATTTCAGGTTCTTGAAAAAAACCAGCTTCCATAGACGGAGCTCTATATCTCAGCATGCCTGCCCTTCATTTAAGGCTACCCTGCTTTTCCTCCACGACACTATTTCCTATTCTTCTGAAGAGCAACTTAGTAGGCTTTGTCCCCTCTCCTCAGTTAAACAGAACTGCTTCTGATGGAGACAAACACACAAAGTCCTTGCAGCAGCTGGCATGGGCAAACCCATCCTTTTCAGTAACTGCATAGGGCCATCACTGCAGCCTGTTGCCTTTGCTAAGGCACCACCACACAGTTTAAGGGTTCCTTCCCAAGAGCACTCATAACGCTGCCACAATTATCATTCCGGGCTAACACTCTAACACCTAACCCTTGGGACACCCGGAGCTTCTGATAAGACACTGCGATGAGAGAATCCAAATGCAGCTCATCAGATCTGTGCCCTTTCCAATGATCCTTCCTATCACTCATCGCACTTGCTATCTCAAACATCTTTGGCACAGAAGCACAGGCTGGGCGCTACACGACCTGTTCACAGCACTTCTCACCCTCCACCGCTTAAGTGCACAGTCTCACGTTGTAGCAAGAGAGTCCCACCCCGGGCTCTCCGCGTAGCCCCACGGCCCGGCACAGTTCCGACTGTATCACGCCTTTCCCGGAATCTTAGCCCCGCTGGAAAGCATTCAGCATTGAGAGGACCCATCTTTATGCTGATAACACTAAAATATAAAATAATGCCAACAGCTGGTGCTACAAATGGCTTTTAAAAACGATGTTCATTCACTAAAATTCCTCTTGCTACTTTTGACATGAAACACGCAGTCTCTAATTATTCTGATCAAGACGGTGAAATACAAAAACAAACTTTAATTGTGTTTAACAGATATTTAATCAGGACTCACTGAACTACAGATTAAAGCTGAAATTCATAAACCATAATTACCCAATTGTCGCAAGCTTTTTGGTCCACATTCTGCTTCCGTCTGGGCGTCTGGCACTTTGCCCCGAATTTCTTTTAGTGTCTTCTCAGTTTCATTGCTGTTCATGTTTTCCAGCAGAGATTTAGCACAGATTATAAAATATCTGTTCTTGGCAACTTTATTAGTTGTTTTTTCTTAAAAAGATTATATCCCACCTATCCCCATTCTGGGGCTGAATGAACGGGCATATACCACGAGTTTTTTCTTGTCATGAAGTGTCCTTCCCAACTGCCAGGGTAATTACCCATCCTACTCTGGTCCTGATTCCCTGACCATGGCCCTGCCACCAGAGCATCATCCGGATATTGCTTTGAGCATACCATACAGCATAACCATCATGAATTACTCCCTCCTTTCTCCAGAGACAGAACTGGGTGCAATATGGTTCCCTGTTTCGGTAGGGGCTTTTTCATGCGCCTGATGCTCTGTATTTATATTTAAGAAGACGTGATAAAAGAAATACACTTCCCATGGGAAGCAGGAGGTGGTAATGTATACACCAACCACCAGTTCCTCAGGGATGTAACTGCATGGGTTCAGACTGCCTCCCAAACAAGTGACAGATTGTCCTTTAGCACCGAGAGAATGATTGTGCCAGAGGAGCCTGGCTGTTGACAGCAGTTTTCTGGGGACCTCCGTACACTGTGTGCAGGTCATGTTGGTACTCCAAAGGCAAGGATTCCCTCCCCAGGAAGCAGTCTCAGGACCTTGCAAGGGAAGATTATGTGGCCTTTCAGACACAGGAAAAACAGCTTAAGAAACTCTGGGTCAAGGTGGTGAAAACAAAGACACTTCACCTTATCAGAAGGGGGGAGGAGATTCCACACACCCAGCCTGCTCTGCTGTGGGGAAACACAGAACTGCTGTCAGGCTTAATGCCTCAGAAATTTGTGCCATGAAATAGAATGGAGTGAGATATGGAAAAGATAACAGTGTGGAAGATGGGATCTCAGCTCTCTGTTAAGATACAAACAAGAGTGAGCTTGATTAAAAACCAGGATGGTCTTCTATGTGTACCTGCTATTGCTTTTTCTGTTAATAGCTGGAGTGCTCTTGAAGAATTCTGAGTCTGGGTGGAGATATATGGAACCACACTGAAGTTCCGGCAGAGGTATTAGGCCCTAATGGCCATTCATAAAGTTCAAACAATTTCCTGACAGTAAGTATGAGAATACAGGCTAAACCTTTACCTTCCTTTGGACCTGTTTTTAGCTAATGTGCAAAACATACATGCCCTTTTTTTTCTCTTTCGCATCTTCCAGACATTTCTCATCATCAAAAATAGTATTTCCTACATTTATTTCTATTGTGGTCATTATGCCCTATGTCCACTTTCACTTCTTTTGAAGAGCCAGGCATTGAACCAGTCACATACCTTCCTCATCAGCTCCTTCAGAGCAAGTCCTAAACAAGAAGCAGTGTACCACCTTAGTAGTCCCTGCTGCATGTATATCAAACTGCTTTTTTGTTTGTTTGTTTCTGAAACTTCCTCTAAGCTCTCATGGCTTGACAGTCTCTGCAAGAACCCATATCTCACATTTCACAGCAGTCAGATATGAACATGTGAACACAGAGACACAGGCAGAAGTAGGCTATTTCTTTTGTTTCTTTTCCTACAGAAGAGAGATTTGATTCTTTCTGTCAGCCACACAGTCTGAAGTCCAGTCACAGTTCGGTCTTTGCAGCCTATGCAGAAGTCTGACAAGAACACAGGGTGGTTGATGACTTGCCATACATTGCAAGCCTGATTTTTCACAGGCAAATTGTTTTCCAGTTTGGCACAGTTGTTTGTCCAAGGGTTTCAAGCTCTGTATTTAAACAGTGATAAAGAAATTGCTATCCAGTGTTAGTGTCATTCTTCATTCAGACTGTTCCTCTGAAAACAGCCTACAGCCTTTGAGATGCAAAATGTATCGTTTTAATGTAGTCAAGGTCCCTGCTTGCAACATTGCTAAATCTATTTAGCAGATTATTCCTGCTGTAATCTGTCCCCAGACCTGAAGAAGCTCAGTGATTTTAAGTGTTTTAAGCTAATGATAATGGTTAGTGCTGAGAACAGATGTACCTGGCTGTGGTGTGATCTATTCTATTAGGCTGTTAGGAGCTGTGTATTCATATTGACTTAACATTTTATGTCTATTTTCAAGGTGCGATGGCTGCATGGGGTGCAGTCTGGGTTTTTTGCTCTCACACATGATGTATCGTCTGTCTGTGCTTTTGATACATGGTGGCTGCATGGAGAGATGAAGAACACGTGCCTGTTTGTTCTGATGCCTTCCCAAGATGTTGTATGTCTATTCTTGCTGTCCACTAGCATGACTTTGGGAAGCAATAATATATACCTGTATTCACACTAGACTATAACCCAGGAAATGGCTGCACAGATTAGATGTGCATGCAGAGAGTTTGATGACTATGCTATGTACTACTGAAGTTTACTTTCCCTGGTGTGAAGGCATTGTGCATGACTGAATTCCCTATAACTGTGTGGTTGCACTGAGAACACGCCAAGTAGAAGCTGTTTTACTATTCTTCTCTATCCATAACACAACAGAGTGTAAAACTCCTCAGTTGTGTCAATAAATGGTGCTTCACTTCCCTTCAGTACAATGAAGTGAAATTTCTGCTGAGAATGATTTTCCTGATCATACTGGAGGCTTGGTCTTGCCATTCACAAACATCTGCTATTGCCATCCTCTGAGGACAATGCACTATCTGGGGCTGTGATGTAGAGGAGGTCTTGTATCTTAAGACCTCACCACTGTCTTCCAACAAATAAGCAAACCCTTCCTACTTACATGGACCCTGATCTTCTGCTAGTGGGAGTGACAGTTCAGCTCTTGCAGAATAAATGCAACCTTAACTGTTCCACATTATCATTGTGCAACAGGAGATATGTTTACTGAAAATGAATGCAGCCTCCTGGAACAAATCTCATGCCACCTCTTCCCTGTGAGAATCCAAAAAGCAGACACAAATGGAAACCCAGGTAGGGCTCTAGCAGAGGCGCCATCTCCACACTGCCTAAATGAATGGAATTTTAGAGGAAGATCCAGCAAGGTTAAAATCCAAAACCATTTAAACAACCATAATCCTGGACAGGTTGAGAGATATGCAAACCCATGACAAGACACAAGATCTTAAGGGACATTTAAATTACTATCCTGATCTGGAAAGACTAACTGAGGGTGCCAAAGTCCAGCTCTGGACCATCGCACTGCCTGCAGTGATGGGTTGCAGTGCTAGAAAGAAGAGGTTAAAAGGTTAAATTCAGAAGCCTGATTTTCTCTGATAGTTCGGCCAACTTGACTAAAGCAGAGCCCAACTAAATGACAGGCACTATAATCTTAATTCTATAGTTTCGTGCCTCTCAATCAAGGAATGACACCAGTATCATAAACTTAATTTTCATTTCAGTACAAGGAACAGTTACTCAGATGTAACTGTACATCAGTACCCAGATGTAACTGATATACATTCTCTCCAATCCCTAAACCATGTTCTGGGCTCTTCGTCTCTTTGAAAATAGAAATGCATTCTTATGAAAATATTACAGGCTAAATACCTAAGACATTGCTTCATAAAGCAGGTACCTTTACCATGAAAAGAAAGAATATAATCTAATTCTGACCTTTGAGGTTCTGCCTATACATTAATTTCTCATTTATTTTCTCATTACCCCATTTCCCTCCTAAGTCCATCTACCACAGAAGTCAATTTGCCCTGCATTGCCCCTCAGAACATGTTCTATAAACAGCCTCCCTTTTCCCAAACCCCTCTTTCCCCTGACAGGACTTTATACAGATATATAGGGAAAAATGCCTAGCATCTGGCATTTAATAAGAATCTCAAAGAGAATACACACAAAGTGCATTAAGAGTTTCTCTCTGGTACTCAAAAGGAGGTGAATGCCGTTAGCCCACTGCTAGGGGACTGGTCTGTATCTGAAACTGGGATCTCTTTTTCTGCAGCCATTACAGCCATTTCTCTCTTACATTTTACATTCCAGCTAATAAGGTTCATATTTTTGGTCTGGGAAGAAAACATCTTTGCTGGAAGTAATGATTGTGGAGTTGGGTATTCCTCAATAAAAAAACCAGAACAGCTTAAGTGGCAGTAATCTGGGATCTCACACACTGCGACATGACGCTGTACCAGCTATGCTTGCCTCACATTTTTAAGACATGTTTCTCAGCTGTGATGTTGAGAAATTTCTATGAGTTTAGTTTTAAGTGCAAATTGCTGTTGATAGAATTTAAACTGAAGTTCGTGATGCCAAATACCACAAGAGAGGCTCTAAAAATGCTTCCTTACCTTCCATCACTCTAGTGATCCTACTCATCTCCCATTTGTTTCTGATATGGACGCGTTACCTGCATGTATTAGACAGTGGGCCTTCACAAGAGGCAGCCTGGACTCTGGCTTTTAAACTTCAAGCGATAATCATGGCTAGAAGTATCACCTAGAAACTGAAAAATTCGTGACCATAACCTCTCAGGCAAAGAGAATAACCCTGCAGGACCACCCCAGGCAAGGGGCAGCATGGGGGCATTTCAGGTAGACCAGCGGCTAAAGGGACATGCGGGGACAGTGAGAGAGGAGTAAGGAGTTTGGGGGTGCTGCTGAATGGCAAGAGGCCTCAAGGTAAAATCAAAAGACACACAGAGACCCCCTGCTACACCTCCCAGCACAGAGCCCCTGCAAGGCAGTGATTTCACCAGCACACATGGGCAAAGGACTGAATTTCTTCTCCCCACAAGGACTGCAACCCACAGAGCAGGAGTGAGCACGAGGTGCAAAAAGGCCAATAGAAGAGACATGAGATAGACAACTGATTTCTACCCCAAAGCCTAACATGAGAGGGAAGATACTTCTCATCTTCTTTAAACATCATTAGACATGAATTCTCTCTAGCAGGCAGTGAGGCCAGAGCTCCTCGCACGAGGAGTGACGAGCAAGTGGCAAAGCTGGCACTGCAGCCAGCTGAGTCAGGACCAGGTCACAAACAACAAATATGTGCTGTGTGGCAGGTAAGGTGTGCCATGGCTTGCAAGACACCTGAACATCTGCCTTTTCCCACTTTGGGAAGCAGTCGTGCCAGTTACCACACTGACAGCAACTTGTGGCCTAGAACTAAACCAAACCAGACTGACCCCATGACAGGGAAGGGACCAGGGGCCAAGGGAAGATGGTGCTACATCCACAGTGTAGGACAGGAAGGATGATGCTATTCCATCAAGCAAACAGGAATTGTTTATGTAACCAAAAAGGAAAAATGTGAACATGTCAAAAACCTATTTTGACATCACGGAGAAAGGAAAGCATTCATTAATTTCTAATAACAGTCTTTATTCTTGTAATGAACTTTATAAACTGACCGGAGTTCACTTGTAATCTGTTTATCAACCCAACACTCTGAAGAAACTTCTTATAAGGGAGGAGAAAATCCCTAATTATTAAAAATAACCCTAGGCTGTGCTTTCAGGTTTTGGTTTGAATCCAGTACCCGCAAGAGAAACCTTTCAACAGAAGGCACCAAGGAATTCTCATGGAATAGCTACAGGATCAGGACACACATTTCCAGTAAAAGCTGGCCTTTCTTTCCCCTCCTCCCAACCCCCTTATTCCCAAAAGATACCAAGAAAACACAAGATTGTTGGGATTTCTATAAGAAGATTTGGCAGGTTTTTCATATTTGTTTAGACTGTAAGATATAATTTGAATTTGGGTCTTGCCTCTTTCTCTCTCTGAGAAGAAGAATGAGTTATTTGTTCTCTGAATAAGTATTTGTTATTAATGGATCAGACATGGATAAGGTATATTATTACAACCATGTTTGTTAGGTATGATTTACATTGTTTGCTGCATATCATCTTAGGCTGTCTTTAATTCTGTTATACTTTAGGGGGGTTTTGTTTGGGTTTATGCATTTAGTCACAGTTGGTTGTGTTTTGAACTTTGAAAAAAATTAATACAAAGGAAATTAAAAAAAGAAGAAGAAAATATTTTCAAAATGATGTGGAAATCAAATCTATCCCTGAGTAATTTGATTTGTAGGAAATGGAGAGCAAAGCATTACAAAGCATTACAAACAGAATGCCTTGAAGTGCATCATAATTACTTACATGTGCAAATACATTGTCTAGGTTTAGGAATTCAGTTAATAATAGTCATAATAATTCCATGCCCTTACACCAGGTCTTTCATCCAAGCTTCTCCACGTTTGTGTAAGCAATCATTAACTAACGCCTGGGTATGTGTAAGTACTCTGCTACCCTTATGGATGGAGAAATAGGGGAAATAGGGGCAAAAGCTCTCCAGGGTCAAGGAAAAACTATGATTTGCTCTACAGGGGGGAGACAACTGCAGATGACTGTCTTCTAACTACAGGTGGATCAGAGATGCAGGAGTTTGTAGCTGATCTGACATTACTACAACTTCATGGCTCTGCCAGAATGAAGGAGTGCAACAAATGTACATCTTATACCTTCTGTTCCACAAAGTTTAAAGGCTGAAAATTGACATAAATCAGATCCATGTTCCATCTTCAGTGGAAGACTGGTATATACAAAAACATACCAATGTTTTGTATCAAAGCACAAAGATTAACAAATTTGCCTTGTTTGGAACTGTTTACTGGTGCAAATGGTTTTCATCTGAGGCTCCACAGATGGTTTTCAGACTAGGCATCCTTTGTGGAAATCTGGGCTGAATGTGGAAGGAATCTGGAAAAGGGTACCCTATAAATTTTAGTTGTTATAGAAAGTCCCAAAAATCAATTTCATGCTTGTAGATTATTCTCACACTGATCTCTTAAGTTTTAAGAGACCTGAAACTCTTAACAAAAATCTGAGCATGCCATATTACCCAAAGGCTTTTCCACAATTCCAGGCTGTGAAGAAAAGCTGGATTTTATACTCTTCTGCTGTTAATTCCATGCCACTTCCTACACGTACACCTACGTTGCTCTCTCTCACAATTCATGAGAGGAACCCATGGTTTCTGCAGCCCAGGCCCTTAACACTCCATCCTTATTATACAAGAATATATGTTTTCATGCTTCACTAGATGACCAAAATCCAGGACTGCCAAATATTTCTGCTGTTTCATTTAACCATGCAATAATTCTAAAGCTTTGAACTAGTTACCTGCTGAAACAGCAATAAGTTACTGACCCACACAGACACACAGCTGCCTGTTCGAGGGGTTTGACATTCACACATCCCATTTTCTCTTAGCCTACATTTCTGTGCTCCCCGTAGCTGCAACGAGAAAGTGTCTCTCCATACATTTTTATTACCTGTTATGCTTTACACTAATAAAAACATTGGATATTATTTATTTGTCTGGCTGACTGACAAAGCCAGGCATCAAAGCATCATTCCAGTGTCACATACTTCAACGCTCTAATCTTTCAGAACTTGTAAAGCAATCTCTTACGGCGCTTTGTGGGCTGTGAGATCACCCTGACAAACTGTGATAATGTTGGCAATCTCCAAATGGGTGTTCATTTGCAATCTTACTACAGAGGAATTGCTATGTTTCCAAATTTGAGGGCTTGACATAATCTGTTTTCACAAAGCTATCAGGGTCTGTCATAAGGCTGTCTGTGACCCAGGGATTTTATGGGGTCAATATCTATCCCCAGTGAAACTTCATTGCAAGCAGTGGAATTACCTAGAGTATGAGTTTCTCTATCTATTTGCTTTCTTTCTCTTTATTTAAAATACCCCTTCTTTGTATTGCATTTTTTGAAGTGCAAACAGCACCTACTAATACCATCTGAGCCAGGTTGGGAAAACTGCTCCTCCAAATCATGACCTGTTTCTTACAGTTCATGCCAAACCCTCTGCTCCCCTCATCGCACTGAGCGACTGAGAAACAATGCAAATGTCAGGTCAAGCTACAGAGCTATTGCCATCATCTCTTCCCTTCCGTATGCTCCCAGCACTGGCAGTCTCTGGGCTGCAGTCCACAGGATATCCACAATTATGGCCCAGATTGAGGGAGGGGTAGAAAAACGATGGTACTCTGCCAATTATGTCAGAACCTAAACTTGATCCATTTTAAAACTGAAGCTGGGGACTGTGGGATAGCACCATGTTTGCTATAATTTGTGTAAGGAAAGAAAATAACTTATCATCTCAAAAAAAGAAAAAAAACCTAAGAAAAAAGGCAGAGTTAGTGCAGACCTATAATAAATATTTTATATTTACCTCTGAACCTTATATTTAACTACAGACAATGCTATCTGGACGTAGAAGGAAGATTTTTAAAATGCCATAAGACCGTTAAGCACCTCAAGAAAAAGCGAGACAGGGAGTGTCACGCTTCGTTATATTCATGAGGGCCACACAACTGCCAATGAAGTAATTCTGTTTTGAAATGACTTAGGATTCCTTTAGAAAATCTGGGAACACAGGATGGAAATAGAAAACTAAAAAATGTGCATCCAGTGTTTCAAAATACGCTCCCTGCACAACACCCTTTCCCTGCTATCATCTCCTGAGGCAAATTTCCCAGGCAGTTCCTCACACTTACCGAAAGATCCTCCCCAAATCCTACTCAGGGTGGGGATTAGCAGCTGGAACCTGGCCATGGTCGGGCCAAAAAGCCCATGCCAGGCAGAGGCTCTGGGGCACAAGCTGAGCTTTACATACTAGCTTGGATACTCTGCTGAACTGATGTTGGGATGTTTGCTACGTTCACTGTGCTTTTACTATCTAACTTCTCTTCCTTGGATTATTCCATCTAATCAAAACAAAAGTTGCTAAAGATGTACCATATTTTGTTTTATCCCCATTTAAGCTATTTTCTGCATTTCATTCTCTATGAAAAGGAAAGTCAGCGTCACTATCCAACCTTAGGAATTAGGACCTAGCTGCAATGCTACTCAAAAATTTTGGAATACAAGTAAATTCCAAACTAGTATTTTGGCCTGAATTTACAGAAAACTTCCTCCTGCTCTCAAAATGCCTACTGCTTTCACCAGGAACAGCAATTACTCGTCGTGTCTCCTTAGTATTTCAGGAAAGAACGCATGGCCTTGGAAGCCCAAGGCAAATGTTTTAATGTGTGTTCTATCTTGCTGAAGTCAGTAGGTTGCACGGATATTAAAAAAAGGTTGCAGGAAAAGTTAGTACAAAGATCCACGGGCTTCAAAAGGTTAAGCAGCTTCACTAATAAAACCACTGCAGCTGGGACAGCCCTGAACAGAGCAATGCAACTGGTATTGTGCTTTTCCTTCCTAAAAATCCTTTCTTGAGGGTGAATGTTTTTATTTTACAATAAGCGGAAAACTGTTGAGTAGAGTTACATACTAGTTATTATTTGACTCTTTTCTACAAAAACCTATTTTTAAAGACAAAAAAGTCAAAGCAAAGAGCCCTACCTCTCTGCTAGTGCCACTTCAGAAGGTTTTTTCTAGCCACAGCTAAATTACAGCAATGCTTCTCCTTTTTAATTTCCATGTTTTTAGTATTTTCAACACTGACAACAAAATTTTCCGAAAAATAAAGGAAACAGACTGCCACTGGTAGATCAGTATTTATAGATGGAAAGAATACAGAAACATATTGAATTTACCCTAAACAAGGGGGCTTACACCATGACAGCAACTTCTAATGTAATTCATTTGTCTTATAAATTACATCCCTAGGGATATCCCTGAAAATTAATTAGGTCAGAGAGGGAAGGAAAACAAATTGAAAACTTCTCAAAACTCCAGGAAAGTTTTGAGGTAAGTTTTAAGCACAGCAGTATCCAAAATCTCACTATAAAGTTCTTCCATCCTCTTCCCCTATTCTTCTTTCCAGGAGACCAAGATCCTCAGATTGAGAATCATTTTGGCCCACCAAGGTCAAGGAAACCATATACATTCAAGCACAGAACATTCCTGAAACTGAAGATTTTGCAAGCAGCTCTGCCTTTCCAAGCTGCGAACTCTCTGAAAGAGTTCTGAAATATAATTTAGTAAAGACATTCATTGTGCTAATGTGGCTTTAAACACAAAGCTACAGTCACAAGATGTGGACATGATACATTCATCACACAACAGAAAAAAGCAAAGGGGAGGAAGGCAGAAGAAAACAATAAGAATTTCATACAAATTTTAATACTGGCCAAACTCATCCTACAATCAAAACTCGGAAGGTTTGCCTGTTCATTAGTTTCTCTACAGTTTAGGCAAAAAGGAATTTGCCCATATACCTTCCTGTAGCTCCCTGTCTTCATTTTGTGCAAGAAACAGCATTTAGTTTTTTTCACTCTTCTCAACCAAGTTCACTGGATTGGAAGTGTTGATACACGTATACAAAATCCAAGACATCTTCTGATTCCATTTAAAACATAGATCAAATTTTGTACTTCCTGATGCCTGTGCCACCTTCCAGGACTAAGGGAAGAATAGAAAGACGACAAAATGCGGGGAAGTAACTGAGTTGCTGGTGCTTTATCACTGAAACTTTAACAGACTGCACCAATGGATAACTCCACAGTAGAGATTTCACCTGGATCATGTGAGGGCACGAGATGCCATTTCTGCCAGCCCTTGCATGCGTTAATGTTAGCAGCAAGGAACAAAAGGTATCAGATAAGGCACAGAGCTTGCTGGTAAAAGTCAACACATCAAAATATATTTTAAAAACTGCATCAGAGAATTTATAATGGATCCGTGCTTTGCATTTTGAGGTGACAGAGTTCTCGATCTGGTAGAAAGTTCCCAAAGCTCAATTTACTACATTGTCAAAATATAGCCTGAGGGGACAATCTGACTTACAGCATCTTTATGACTGGTGATGAAAGAACCTCGCTTGGCTTTTAGATCCCAAGTTTGGCTCAAGATACTGCAGTATAGAACAGAACATCTTCTATTTTATGCTGGGTGTTCACAGTGTTCCTCTTCAGCACAGAATTAGGTTTTACTCTATAGAATTCTCACACAGCTCACTGATGGGTTAGAATTCACACCTTCAGATTTTGGGGATATACTTCACACCCTGCATTGTTACTGCTACTAAGGATACAGATTACACTGTCCTCATGTCATTGTAGCATCTGTAACGGAAATCTTTAGAAAATTCAGGGAAAAACTGCATCTTTTACAAGGCCACAGAATGTCTTATTCAGCCTTGGAGAGACTTCAGAGCACAGTAACCGCATTAATTGGACATTATATGGACAGCCAAGTAAAGCTCAGTTACTGTGCAGATTTTACTGCTCTTTGTCATGTTGCTTCAAAACACATTTCATGTTTTAACCAGTCATATATACATATGAAAGCATTTCGCAACATTGGACAATGCTATAGATCCACAGGAAATAATTGTTTTCACAAACATGAAGCAATCTGCACAAATATAAATAGTGTGGCCCAAATCTGTTCTAAATTATGCTTGTGCAAACCCATGGAAGTCAACTAGTACCACTAACAGAATAGAACACATAAGAGCATGTAAAAATATGAAATATGGCTCTACTGTTCAGCTATTCGTGGTCCAAACCCTGCCTGCCTGCCATCACTTCCATTCCACCACTTTACCAACGTGGCTGTACAGGAAATAAGAAAAATTCTGGTATTTCTACTTCTCTCATGCACTGGAGGACACAAGTCCAAGAACATATGGGCTTAAATGTGTCAGCATCCTGCACCACTCTTGTTTGAAGAATGGTATTAATTTTTGTGGGTGGAGTCCAAAATTGTAATGCCATATTATCACACAGTGGCTGTTTCTGTAATGCGTATGTCACAGGGAGCATATGTGTAGCAGTCCAAGGATAGCATTTTAGCTTGATTTCAAGTGATTTTCTGAATTGTAATACCCTCAAAAGATGAAGTACTGATGCTGCTGGCAGGGTATTTCACAACTTTTGTCTTCACAGTTTCATCCAGTCACCTCAGTTCTGACCTCTAGGATATCATGCTACTGCAGATCTGGACTCGACACAAAGCTGTTTCAACAAATCTCATTTTGCACTCTAATACACAGCATGTGACTTCAGGATTGGTATTTTCAATGCTGAACCGAGTTGTACGAGTGATGTATGCTACTGTAGGCAAAAAGCAAGACTAATAGCAGAAGATTCTTTGCCATGCTAACTCTAACTAAATTTCAATTCCAATCTTCTCAAATGAATTAGCCTCTTTACCAAACTCGCAGGTACAGACAGATACTGTGGGAATCAGCCATGTAACTGTTCCAACTGGATACAGTGAGGAAAGTATTGCCAAAGGCTTTTCGGCTGTGACTCAACAGGTGGTTTGGCACCGAGATTTCTACCTGTTTGTGGTTTTCATCTCTGGTTTCAAGACAGAAAATGAGATTATACCTTTCAATGCTGCATCTCAAGCAGGCTGTACGCAGAGCAAGGTTTCATTCCAACCAAATCTCTCTCTCTCTTGCAAAGTTGAGGAAAACTGCCAACCACTGCTGCTCTTGACATCAACATGCGATGCAGATGTCAGGAAAGGGAATAGAAAAGGGAGAGAAGAAAAAAGGAAAATAAAACCGTAAGTTTTACACAAACAAGAAACTGTACTTAATGACTACATCTGAGGAAAACAAAATAAAACTTTAGTATAAGGCTTTAGTATAAGGAAACAAATGAAACCTTGGAACAGCTTAATCTGAGAGGTTGGAGGGGGTGGTGTGGGTTTTTTTTTGTTTGGTTTTTTTTTGGGGGGGGGTTAGTTTATTTGATATAGAGAATTTTTGTTTACATTTAGTTCCAGGAAACAAAATACCTTTACATGATAAACTTAAAGGGACAAGATAAAAGAAACAAATCCATCGTAGCATCAAAATTAACTACTGCATTACTCAGAGAAGAGTCTAAGCACCTTCAACAAACACCCTGAAAAGCAGCAGAAGCACTCATAACATATGTTCTTGCCTGCGAATAGCCCAGGGTGCAAGAGGTGGGTTTCATTTTTCAGTTTTTAAAGCCTTCTGCATAGGCCTAACTCTGCCTTTGTTGAAGGTAGTGTTAACACACATTGAATGCAGAAGGAACCGAATGTGGGTAACTGCATACTTTGAAAAATCACACCCAATATGTTCGACTGATGCCATCGTTTCCCGAGGACAAGTGTAGGCTATGGAATACTACAAATAATAGAGAGCAGCAGTCTAAAGCAAGCTTCCCAGAACCAAGAAAGCATATTTCAGTACTTTTTCACAGATAATCGGGGATGTGCATCTTCAAAATAGTAGTCAAGAGGTAAAAGTAAAGACTGTCTAGAGATGCTTACTGTGACAGAAGTCTCAATGCCTTTTCATAAAATAAGAATTCTTCAAAGCAACTCTCAACAACCATTAAGAGAACAGTCAGTGAATCTATGCTTTTTGGATTAAAGCTAGAAAATGAAAGTCAGTGCTTCTCCACAGACAGAGAAGTAATGAGAATGACTTCAATACCTCAGCATTTGAGACATCAGAATGGGCCCACATTAACCAGTGCACAGAAAAGTGGAATCCTAATGACCAGCAAGAACTTTGCTTTGCCCCAATAAAACCATTTCAGGAAATTGTATAGACTAATTTGCCTATGGAAGATGAGAACCTCATAATTAAACTGTATTATATCATCTATACTAAGGAAGACTGAGCTGAAGAGAAAATGGAACTATCTTATGACGATATAATCACTTGAGGGAAAGAGACCCCAAAATGTTCTATTCCTGAGTTGGAAGAATCAGGCAAGTGGGTCTTTTTTCCACATGAGAAGGTCTTTCCACAAAAATACACTTCTCAGATAACCAAACTAGAATTTTTTCTTCTGCTACCGGAAAAAAGGAGGGGGAAAAAAGAGTAAAGAGTCTTTCAGAACCAGCAGTTGGCAAATATTTATTTGACTTTTCTTGGGTAAAACAGTTATTCCCCAAGTAAATTTTCATTTTAAGAAAAAGAATTTCCACTGAAAAATCATTCTGATGAAAAACGCCTGGCCACGGCTACAAAGGATAAGACCACTGGCCTCAGCCAGGGGAAGGTGAATGCCAAGGCCAGTGGACTGGCTCTGCCACAATGCACTTGCAGAATCACGGGCACAGCGCATCCATTCGCCGTGAAGTTTTTTCTGCTCCAGCTTTTCTGCCTACATCAAGCCTCCCCTCTTCAGGGCAGGAACTGTCTCTCACTGTACGCTGTGCACAGCCTACTGCAACACGTATGTTTAATGGCTTTCAGCACTACAGCAGCAACAGTGTCTTTTCCTCCTACAGCAGCTACTTCCCAATATCGACATGAGGAGAAAAATGTGACCTATGGCTGCAACACAGTGCTAATCAAACACCATTGCATAGCAGGGGGATGTGGGGGGGATGCCTTTTCGTCACAGAACTAAGCAGAGTTTATACACACAAAATCAGTAAACTATATAGTTCAGTCTTGTGATCTGTGTTCCAAGCCGCCAGAAACAAGGCAGGAAAGAGGGGTGGGGAAGGGGGGTAGGGGGGAAGCATCTCCTGTGCTCATAATGAAAGAAGAGAGATGACTGGACTAAGAGCTGATGAGGTTACAAGGCAACAGCAGTGCCATGAGTTGTTTGGGCTTAAAGCCAGATGTCTTGTATTTCCTTTGATTGTTTCTAAATAATTAATGGTATTAATTTAATCATGTGACCCACCCACCCCCCTTTTAGTATTTGGCTCTGTGCACTAACACTAAATATAAAGGAGGAAAACGGTACTGTCTATAGCATACTGAATATTGATGCTGTGTGTTTGGACTGCAGCAACAGCTGATACTCATATCCCTGAGACTCTATATTCCACAGCACTCACACAGTGTTTGCACGAAAGAGATGGAGTAGTATCCTTCATACTCCATCCATAAACCAACTCAACTACGGCATATGGACACTGCATGTTTGAAGTAGTAAAAGAGAGGGTACATCGCTCCCTCTCCGCCCACACTAAGATGAACCTGCCACTACTATTTCACGTAACATTTTCTGGCAAGCTCCCAGTTTTCAGTCATGCTGGTTTGCTTGAAAGAAACACTCAGAGGAGACTCTGCTTGTCTTGCTGTTCGAACAAACAAAATAATCACGTATCTTGAGTTAATGGCCCAAAGCTTAATGAAGATCATAGAAAAGAGGCTGCCTGTGAAGGGAGCATTCCCTTCTGACTTAGCCACAAAAGCCACTGCTGTTGGCAAAAGGAAATGAATTATGAGGATAATAAGTAACCGTGAGCTCTGGTCTAGACAAACCTTTGCTTGGTACAGTAGCAGTAAGTGCACAAAGAGAACAGCAACAACCAGCAGTAAAAATTTCACTTCTCCACAATTTTCTGCACCAGGGCACTGGCAGCATCAACAGGAGGACCCGTGTTTCTTTCTCATGAGAATATTTGGATTGAATACTAGGACTGCTGGAATCTAACAGCGGAATTCCTGAACAAAGGAAGGCTAGTGAAAGCAGATCCCTACATGCATGATTCTATGATATGTACTTAGGAAAAATGTCTGCCCATCCTCCTACATACTACAGCACACTTTCAGCTCCCCATGTCAAGTCTCCAGTCCCATCCATCTTATCTACCTTTTTTTCCTACCACATTCTCACTTATCTTGAATCCTGTGGTACCCACCATAGAATCAGAATCATAGAATTGTCTGAGTTGGAAGGGACCTTTAAAGGTCACTTAGTCCAACCCTCCTGCAATGGGCAGGGACCTCTCTCTTCAACCAGATCAGCTTGCTCAGAGCTCTGTCCAACCTAACCTTGACTACTTCTAGGGATGGGGCACACACCACCTCCCTCGGCAACCTGTTTCAGTGCTTTATTCACCATCAGACAGTATTAAATGGGGCAGCTGGGAGGTAATGGAGAAAGGAATCTGACAGCTTGGAGCAGACCCTTGTTTTGTCCAGTAATGCCCCCGACTTCTGGAGGTAAGGACAAAGTGATATGAGGACCTCACGGATGTCAAAAGAAGTTTCCAAGGGTCTGCATAAAGCCAACCTCATCAAAGCATACCTGTGGGGAGTCAGAGAGGGCTTGGTCAAGTCTCATTTCTTAGATTTTATCCATGGCTCCCTAGTTGGATGTCATTCTGTAGCTAGACTATCAGATCAAGACTGGCAGTGGTGCATTCTACAGTTACATTTCTTCAGTCAAGGGAAGTGAAAACCAAAGAATCCTCCTCTAGAAAGCCTGATCCTAATCTTCAAGGACTTAACCCTGAGATTAGCTCAGCTGGTTAGAGCACAGTGCTAATAATGCCAAGATAGTGGGTTTAATCCCTGTATGGACCATTCACTTAAGAGTTGGACTCGATGATCCTTGTGGGTCCCTCCCAACTCAGAATGTTCTGTAACTTCTGACTTGGCAGTCAAGGCCCAGCAATCCTAAGGCATATTCCTTCATCACCAACCCGCTACAGGTTCATAGGAAGAAGTCTGTCTCATTACATAAAGATCATATGAGAAGTACACCTGAGCCCTTCAGCTGGGACTGGAGCAGCACCAAAACCAGCTTTGGCCTTGCACAGTGCAGAGAACATCACCTGGAGGGAGCATTACCATTGCCAAATCACAGCACGAGGCACTGCAGACAGGGTGGCAGAGTGCCCTGGGTACCAGAGCTCAGGCTGTGGGGCTCTTTGGCAAGAAATGAGCAGGATAAATACCACACTGGCTGTGCTGGGAAGAAAACATCTCGCCCTCTCCTATTAGTGCTTCTCTAACATGGTTATAATGTTGAATAAAATTCTGGGCTTATTGCTCATGGAAACATGTTTTCATGGAGAAAACACTAAATCGTACCAGTTAAACAAGATGAGGAAGAGTAACATACAGCCCAACTTCCAGTGACTCCTTCAGTTCCTACCAGCTACCTACAGCAGAGTGGCAACACCTACACAAGCAAAAAGCACATCAGGAATACCTGACACCAGAGTCCTCCCCCTTGGAAGTCATTCACAGAAAACGGGCTCTGCAGCTTTGAACTGGAACAAGAGGAAACTGCTTCCAGACAGGAATGATCACAGAAATGACTACACTGTTTGCAAGGTAGAAACACTGCAAATAGACAAAAATAAAGCTGAACAGTCACAGCACTTTACAAGCAGCCCCTGTACCCAACTGCTTGGCTTTCAGGATTTTGGGAGGTTGTGGTAGTGTGAGAAGACAGCATTTTTCCTATGGCGACAAGGATCTCTGAAAGTGTCTACACGTCAGGCTTGGCCGAGAACGTATCCTTTGTTCCTTCTTCTGCATTATTTCCCTTTAATGATAGCTTTGCAGTGAATCCCACTTGTGAGTTGCTCAAATAAATGCAAATTTTATCTTGTAAGCAATACCCTCCAAAATATAACTACCACTGAAAATAAAAATCTGAAGAGCTAAAAGGCACTGGGTCTTCCCTAGTGCACCCATCTCCCCAGTGCACTGAACTGCTTGCTATTATTATATATGGAGTATCAGGCAGGGTACTTGCTATTATAAATATGTACTGTATTGAAATATATAGCCCAAGTCCCTGGGGCCCAACATTCTAATTAGAACTACAGTTGTGCAAATAACTGATTTATTTGGCTAGCTGACCAAACTGAGAACATGGAAAGGAAAAAAAAACCAAACCCAAACAAAATCACCTATTTTAATGTGTTTAATGAAATGGGTTAGGTTTTTTGTTTGTGTTCAATATATTTCAATTAAAATTGACTAAGTTTCAAAACAAAACCAGAAACCTTGTTTAGAAATATCAAAACAAAACCAGAAACCTTGTTTAGAAATACCAAAACAAAATCTTCTAGCTTTCCAAAACTTTTAATTTTCTTCTTAGTTTATGGGTTTTTTTGCATAATTTTGGCTAACCCATATCTGAGATGAGCAGCTTTCAGCAAATAAAACATTTAACTCAACAGTTTTACCCAGATTTAAATCTAAGGGCTGAATTGTGAGTCAACCAGCTCTTGACTTAATGAAAGAACAGAGAAGCAGGGGATCTGCATTCTCTTCTTGGTTCAGCCCCTGTCTTTGCACCCAAGGTGAGTTATTATTTGATTTCTTTATGGTTGTCTCTCTGTCCACACTTTGTCTCTGCTGTCTCTGAGCTTGTTGGGGTTACACGCCTCTCCACAGCATGTCTGTACAGCACCTAAAACAACAGACTGCTCATCTCAACTGGGGCCTATATGATTTACTCAAATATAAATAACTCCTCAACTGCAGTCAAATCTCTTTTTAATGCCAATAGTTTCACTCGCATATATTTAGCAGCCCATCATGGGAACATCAGCTTCTTTTTTAATTAATTACTTATTAATAGATGTAAAATATGAACGGACAGCAAGCCTAGATTTTTCCTGCTTCATCAATTTCAGTACTCAAAGAAAGCATCTCGTTTACAGCTACCAGGAACCAACAGGGACATGTAATGAATGAAGCCTGAAACCCAAGATCCCCTCAGCACTTTTGCACCCCCATTATTTGGGGACAAATCCTCTCCTCCCTCCAGGGAAGAAGGACTAGATGGATTGAAAGAGCTGGAAAAAGTGGAAAGTCTCACAGGCAACCTTCAAATTCCCTATGCAGGGTTTTAGGCACACAATTGTCACCCGCAAGAATGGGAAATGCAAGTTCAGTATCTGCAGAGAGGTGGAAACAGCCTGTAGGACAGCAGGGAAAAGGTCTGCCTGCCTCCCTTTTGAGGACCCCATGCATCTCACAAGGCCAGCTTACCTAGCTGAAAGACTACTGGAGCTTGCTGGAAAATAAACACCACAGAAACAGAAAGGACTGCAACACTATGAACTCTTCAACTTCCATGTAGAGCACTCGGGGCTGGGGGTGGGGAGGCGTCTCAGAACATACATGGCTGTCACTGACAATAAAGTCAGTCACGTTTTTAAAACACTGGGGACGGAATTCAAATGTGCCCCATTATGTCTTGAGATGTACTCCCTGGGTACAAAAGGTGCGTGGGTTACGCTAAGCTCGCGTGCTCCTTTGCTGAGATTGTGAAAGGCAGCGCGAAGCACAGACTGAGAAGGAAGGAACCGTGGAGCACATGGGGTGGTAATTCCTACCGCAGGGGCCTGATCGTGGGTGCCCCCAGTGTCCTGGAGTCCCATGGCAGGCTTTAACCTCTTTCTAGTTTTCTCCATCCCTGGAGCTGCTGCTCAGCTCTAGGAGACCCCACTGCTATTCTGCAGCCCCGTGGCTGCACCTCAGCTGCGGCCCGTGTGAGGGGCTGTGACAGGGAACAGCCCGAGCCGGGTGTGCCAAGGCAATCCTGCTCCGGCCAAGGGCAGCGCTTGCAGTCGGCCATTCCCCTCAGCACACACGCGCCCCCACACTACGCTAAAGGAGCAATTATTATAATTAAAAACAAATCATCCTCCCTGTCAATTGACTGTACTTATTGGCCATTGCTGCCATCTAGCCAGATGCATCTCCGGCATTCACAGAAGCCTTGAGCCTGTTTGTTTTCTCACTGCTGCTCGGCCTGAAGCAGGGATAAATGTATCCCTTGTTACTCACTGCCTCTGCAGAGACATTTGTAAACTTTCACAGGGTTTTCCTTTTTTTTCAACAGGTGACAAAATAGTCTAAAATGCAGGTGCTCTGGGACACAAACAGGAAAATGGAGTTCAGATGCAGCTGTAGTTGGAGTAAGGGAAAAATCAAGATAAAGGCAGCAGATGAGAGAGTGCTAAAACAAGCAAAGAAATGATTGAGAAATGGTAGTTAGCTATGTTTGTTGCCAACTTACTCTTGCAAGGTAGTTCTAACACAATAATTTTGTCTATTTTGTTATCATGCCAAATTTTTGCAGGTGCTACCAGGGGAAGTTTGTTGAAAAAGAGTTTCTGAACATTATTGGAAAAGGATGAAGAAGTTGCCAACTCAAGCTAGCACTGAAGGATGTGCTGGAGGTCACAGCTGAGGAGCACTGGCTGGTGTCACTGGACTTAAGTAAGAACGATAAGGAAGTGGTTTCAGAGACCTTTTAAGTTCAGATTTATTCATCTAAGAATTTGGTCCCAAAATTCAGTCAGGAAAACATTCATAATGGGGGGCTTACTTTGCCCCCATCCCTTCATCTCCTTTTGGAATATATATGGCATGAAATAGGTTCCAAAAAATAGTATTCTAAGGAGACTTAGAAACTGAAAGATTCAGACAGAGTTTCATGGCCTGATTTCTGTCTGCAGTTCAGCTCTAAAAAGCCAATGCAAACTTCCAGACACTGTGGCCTTTCACTTCTCTAGACAACTTGGTTTCAGAGCCGTATCCAGCAACATAATAAGCAAGAGGTGAAGCACAATGAGTAGAGAGAAAATAAACATGGCTGCATCATAAAATACAGTGATTGCTCTCTAGCCATAATGTTCCAACCAAACAAAAGGGGGAAGGAGGATATCAATAAACATCTGTGAATTCAAATTTATTTTACTGTACTTCCCATTCCACCAGAGAAACAAAGAAAATGTTGCATTTTGCTTCCCTTTTTTTTTAACTCTGAAAAGGGAGGTTTCATGGATAATCCAGAGTAATATTCAGCTGTGAATCCAATTTATGCAGTGGGATAGGATTAAAAAAGGAACAGAAGGTCTGGATTCTGAACCTGCTGTATCAGTTTTGATTTGAATAGAACCCAAGTCTTGAAATGGCTTGTTTTCCACTTCTGGTTTGGAGCTGGTTGAAATACTGCCACAGTAGCACTTCCTGTAATATTTAAGTCCAAGATCCTCATTATTTGGAACTGAACTCTAAAGATTTTGGCACTATGAAATCCAAACAAAACTGTTCCTGACTCAACTGGCCCAGAAGTCAACCCAAGCTTAATCTGGTTCTGGGTCCAAATCCAGCTTCAGCCCATTTCCATTGTTCTATAGATTATGCCATAATACCACCTCTAGCCTCAGGATTTATGATGCCTCCTCGCAGGATGCACATTTGTGTGTAAATACATAAATCACATCAGATAAACAAAGCAGACATGCCAGAAAACAGGAGGGGAGGGAAGAGGAGAGATACCTACCAAGCAGTTTGTCTCTAAAGTGTTGCCAGTTGTGAAAGGACTTGTCGCGCTAATATCCCCTCATTCAGACTCTTACAGACACGCTAAGAGCGTGACGGCTGGCAGGCAGTGCATTTAAGTGCTGTTACTGAGGCCCCCAAATATTGACAGAGTGCCAGACTCTGAGAAACTATTGATGTATGCAGCCGGCCGCTGCTCCAGACACCTCTCAGACAGAGTCTTTAAATGTCACAGATTAATGAATTTTCATGAAACGGAGAATGAGAGAAAGAATTAAAAAAAAAAAAAAAGTATATCCCATAGCACCAACATGAAAGCATCTTTTATCCCTACACAAAATTCTGCCCTCAAGCCTCAAGATTCCTAATAGATTATAACAGATTGCAAGTCGGCATGAGATACGGGATGGAGGAGGTTAGACCCTCTGGATCACGCAGAGCATCCTCAAACAAAGCCAATATGTGAGATGTTCATTTAAAAAAACCAATCAGAGTCAAGGACCACACTGATCTCTGTTTCATTTTAACCTAAACCACAAGTTACAAAGCTTAAGGGGTAGAGTTGGTTAAATATTTTTTATCTGAGGTACCGATGGTGCCAAACTGCAAAATTCAGCTGTTGACTTTGAACAACCCTAACTTTAGAGACATTGAGATAGACAGATGTACTTGGATCCTCTCTTAGTATTTGATCTTGTGCTTGATCTTACTCAAGAAATTGCCAAAGTTATGATAGAACATTTTTATGCCATCAGATAAACCAAGTATGCTGATTATTTCTCTTTTTTCATTTATATCAGGAACTCAAATATGTATGCAAGAACTTCAAATATCATTAAAATGTAATAATGCAAAATGCAGTTGGAGTGTAAATGACAAATCTATGCATAACATATCACTTAAAGAGGAAGGAAGTGAAGGGATGATGCAGATGATGTATGCAGAGGTAAAAATGGGTCATTTATACCCAACCATGTTAAAAATACAGCTTCAGTGAGTCCCTCTGTACACAGCCTTGGAAGTGGGGCTCCATGAGCCATTTTCAGCCTCAATTCCCCCCAGGCACAGATCCCTGCAAGGCTCAATTGCCCGCACTGCCCCTGGGCTGTCCCACAGGATTTGTTTTCAGTGCAATGACAGCAAGTGGAGTGAGAACCAACACACCCAGCTCCTTGCTGGCTGCCTCCTTCCCCCTCAGAAGCACAGCTGTCTGACACCATTGACTGGGAAATGGAAGCTGGTGCCACCACAACAGACAGGCCTGTTGCAGGAAAATCCAGGGAATCTGAGAGCATCCTGACAAGCAAAGGGAGTGCTCTAAGAAAAGCCAAGCAGCAAGACCCTGTGGTTTTCCACTCTGTTGGAACAAGTCAAGAGGAGGGCCATGAGGATGCTCAGAGGGCTGGAGCACTTCTACGATGGCAGACTGAGCAAGCTGCAGTTGTTCAGCCCAGAGAAAAGGAAGCTCTGTGGGGACATTAGAGCAGCCTTTTGGTACCTAAACAGGGCTGACAAAAAAGATGGTGAGGGACTTTCTACAAGGACATAAAGTGATAGGACAAAGGGTAATGGACTTAAAGTGAGAGAGCATAGATTTAAATTTGATATAAGGAAGATTTCTCTATGATGAGGCTGGTAAGGCACTGGCACAGGTTGCCCACAGATGTTGTGGACACTCCATCCCTGATGGCATTCAAGATCCGGTTGGATGGCGCTTTGAGCAACCTGATCCAGTAGAAGGTGTCCCTGCCCATGGCAGGAGTGTTGGAATTAGGTGATCTAAAGATCCCTTAAAACCCAAACCGTTCTATGATTCTATGATTATCACTGCAGAAAAGTCAATATTCTTCACTGAAAACTGTTCTCCTAAGTTCCCTCTGTCTCTAGCCACACGAGGCTTTGCTCTCCACAGCATCTATAAAAGCTCACTATAAGAACAGGGACTAACATGTGCAGTGTTCAAGAGGTGCTCGTTTTCACATCATCTTATCAGAATATTTGTGGCAACCTTTGCCAAAACAAAAATATATTTTTTTTTCCCCAAAACCAAAGCTATCTTTCTGTGTGTGAAGCCAAGTGGAAACAACTGCAAGGATTCTAATGGCAACCTCCAGCTCCTGATGACAGAGGAGTCTTTGGTTTTCCAAAGCCAATACACTTATGTAGGCTGGCACATCTGGCAATTAACTGTATCAGGGACTATGACAGCCGTTTGTGTTATCCACTCTTGTCAACACCCAAAGCATGTCCTCCCTCCCACCACAGATCCCATGACCACCAGAGTTGCAGCAGGGTTTCCAACACCGTTATCCATTACCTGCAGCTCTACAAATGATCTGGATGAAGTAGCAAATAGCTATCCTTTGCCAACAGTCAGAGAGAAGACAGAGCACATGTGTGTGTAGGAGGGGACAACAAAAATGACTTATTAAGTACAGAAGGCAAAATGTCAAAGCCTTTCTATTCTGAGAACAATTTCTATACAAACAAAGCAAAAGAAAATCAATACAGATTTTCACACAGAGACCTATTTTACACATCATTGCAAACTTACTTTAAAGCACTCAGTACTTTTTCTTCACGACTTTTAAAGAGCCTGTCTAACATTACTGCCTATTCTGGCCTGTTATTTCTCCTCACATCGCACTTTTCCTTTCTCCTTTCTTCCCCTCTCTTTTTAAAAAATAATAACTGACAAGCCATCACAAAACACTAACCCAGCATTTCATTTGTTCCAGTATCACACTTCAGCAAAGGCCAGCACTGATAAAACTGAAGGAAGATGTAAAAAACTCAGCATTTCCCTTTTACAAAAGCCTTCATACACCTCAGCAGAGATCAGCTTCAGTCTGAAGACTGAGGTTGAGCGTTGGTTGGGGTGATCCCTGAAGCACACAGAGAGGCCCAAGTGCCCAAGCTGAGAAGTTGCCATGAACTTACGCAACAGCCTTCTCCCCTGCTTTCTTTTGCAAATACTAGAATACCTAATAAGCTTTGTCCCTGTTCCCTATGCATACTAACATCTGAACAGCTGTTCCAGTTCCATAAACTCTGCACCATCTCAAAGACTGGGATAGCAGAGATAGGCAAAAATTTAGAACTGGAAGTATTAATGATTGCACAAAATATATCACAGAACAGAAAGAAGTAGAATATAATATGCACAGAAAAGAGCAGTTGCAAAGTAATGAATAGGAACAAATGTGTCACAGAATTAAAATTATTAGATCTTAAGGAGACCTTGGAAATTCCTAAGGTCAACCTCCCTCACCAGGTTTAGGACAGTACCACAGGCCATCTTCCTTTGTCTCATCTTTTCTCTTTGATTGTCACCATAAACTTTCCATCAATTAGTTAATTTCTGGTAGTAATTTCTGATTGTCTATCTTCTGTCCTTTTCTTTCCTGTCCTCTGTGTGCATGTCTGTGCATACATCACAGATCACAACCAGCTTACACCCCCCTCCTTGTTAAAAGTCCCACCTCTTCTGCTGACTTACTGCACTCTTAATCAAAAGGGCAGGAGGAAGCCGCCAGGATTCATTCTTCCCCCTCTCTCCTCCTCTCTCCCTCCCTTTTTTCAAATGGCACAAATGTCAAACTTTCTAAAAGGATGTTTGGCATAGCTGAGTTCAGTCATGTAACGTACAAAGTCGGTATGATCAAAAGGTTGCGGGGCTGCCCACTGCTAAAGAAGAGAGGGAAAAAAGGAAATGGGGATCTTTTCTAAAGTGTGAAAGAATGCATGAGACAACTGTTGCCACTGGAAACACCATGTCTATTAGCAGCAGTGGTGGGTCTGAAACACGAAAACCTAGGTCCAGAGTCCAGATTCTCTGAAAAACAGGGCTGTTCTGATCCAATTTTCCACCTGTGAAGAAACAGGGATAGACACAGCTATGGAACTGAAGACTTTTTTTTTTCTATGTGCTTTCTATGTGCATCATTATATGGAAAATAACTGAATCTATGTGGAAATAACAGCAGTTAGTTGCATAGTCAAAGTTGCTGAAACTAATCAGATGGAACACAGATTCACATGTCAAAAATACATTGTCTCTCTGGTATTTTTATACTGCTACCTTTCACCACAGTATTTTCATTCTTATTCTACCCACTGCTGAAAAGGAGACCAAATTATTCCTCCCTTCTACACATCTAAGATTGTTATGATTTCGTAAGGCAACTGGTTTGCAATTGTAGAGCACTTCACAATTGCACGCTCGCATCTTCCTCTACATTTCTGATGCAACTCTTCTGGTTTTATTCATCTGTTTGTTTGCTCCACTTTGCTGAGCCCTTGTGAAAATGTTTGCATCTCCTCACCCAACACCAATATTAGAGAACGGTCCTGTTATGCCACCGGCTCCTGCAAAACGTCTGCACCACAGTGGCATGGAAATTGGTGGTCAGAGCACTCAGCATGAAGAATCTCTCCATGAGCTCAGACGGAGTTTCCTTGCCAGAAGATAACCCCAAAGATGTAGACGAAAAAGCGCATCGTCAATATCCATTTAATAGAAAAATCTTAATTATAGATAGCTTTCAGTCCCAGAACAGTAGACAGGAACTTGAGATTAATTCCCCCTATGACAAAGTATGTGAACAATAACCAGAATTTGTAATCAATACCCAGAGGAGAGAGCATCCAAATTGTAACGGGGATTTGGGATTCATTCCCAGAGGGTGTAATATATGATTTGGAACAGGTAGACTGGGATTAATTTTTGATTATGAAATATTTGAACAGCAATTTTCAACTTTTAATGAACAGAGGATGTGGACACCACAATTAATATAATTTCTAAGTCTCTCCATCACATTTCAGGAGACAGATGATAGATCACAAACAGCTGCTCGGGTCATACACAAGTTAATGTGGGAGTGCCACCTAAAGGAAAGTGCACTAGGATGAGACTCTGGAGAAAGGCAGGCAAAGACCAGAGTTGCACTTTCCCCATTTCTAATAAAACTTGCTTATTATGAAGTCTGCATTAGAAGTAATGATTCCAGGTTTGCTGACTTTACACAGATAATTGTAAGTCAGAAAACATCAGTATGGGAACATGGCTTTTCTCTTACACGGGGAAAAAATATAAAGGTGTTCACAGGAGAAATAATCCTCACTCTGAAGGAAAATTTCAAAATAGGAGTGTACAAGGTAAAATATATACAACCTCACCATGTCCTGGGGGGAGAATACAACCCAAATTTCTGAAGTTCCTTAGAATATAATAAAGCAGCTAATGGTTTGCCTAGAATGAAGATAATGACTGAGCTGTGAATCTTACCCTTTTCTGTTAGTTTCCACAAAATAATTTTATGTTTTCCTCACAGGCCAATGAGTAATTTTAATGATTATGAGCTGCTAGCCATGTAAGACAAGACAAATTTCATCTATCTGCATATCTTGCCATTTATGATTGACTGTAAGAAAGTGATTTTTCAGGACACAGGTTTATTGTCACAGGGGCAAGAAAATCTAGCCTCCATGTCCAGCATTCAGTACTGCTCAGTTGGAAGGAAAGTACCCAGAAGGAAAACGTCTTGCCCTGAAACAACTGATAGTAGTTGCTTCAGAAGCAGGAATAAAGATGAGATGAACCAAAATCCTGTTTCAGCTCGACACATACTTTATTCCTAATTTATCTTTTCAACCTTGTAAAGTATTTTAAAAGATGCTCTGAATTTCTGAAATTGAATATTTACCTCTTCCATTTTATGCCAGTCGTGTTAAACTTTTGGGTTTTTCACTGAAAAGAGATGAGACAACTGGGGTTCCCTGTGGGGCCACTCCTCCCCTCTTCTCTTAAGCCCTCAGACCCACATCCACCCAAGGATCATTTCCTAAGTCTCCAAAATTATATATAAGTATGCTGTCTCTGCCAGACCCTATTAATCATAAACTTCTTCTCATTTCATTTCAGTATTAAACTCATCTTGTTCAAATCTCTAATTTTCCACACTGACAGAGAAGTTCTCTATACATCATTCAGTTCTATTTCCTAGATACGTTCAGAATTACAAAATTCATTCAAGCCCATCTGATCTCTTCTCACTAAACCTTCTGCCTTGCACTGACTGACAGAGAAGAATTAGCCTTCCTCCTGTCAAGTATACATCTTTTCCCCACAAAAGTATATGAAAACATCCAAATACAGCCAGTGACTCAGCTTGCCCTTGTACTTGTGTCTTTGCTCCACAAAGCAGTCAATTTTACAGAGCAACAAGTCCCACTGATATAATATCAGACAGACTACTAATATTTCCAAAGTAAAAACAGCTGTAGCTGCATGGCAGGGTACCACACACTGGAAGCAGCAATAGGGATGAAGTGGTACCATCAGCACCCCTCATTCTAGTGGAAGCAGGAAATCTCACAATTAAGTCATACTACAGAGTGACACTGCTGAGCCTAATACATCACAGGTCATTTCAAATCATTAAAGGGTAAAATTTGCCAACCACAATTTTCCTCATTGATCATATCTAATATTAAATCCACGTGTAGATATTAGGGTTGGGAAGAAAACGCATGTCAGGTATTTTCTGCTCTTTCTCTGCTGCAGCAAGGTCATCTATCTCATTTCTAACCCAGTGCCACAGCTTCTCTCTGGTTTTACAAAGACACTGCAGCAATGTGCCAGCAAAACAAACGATGGTATTGCTCTATAGCAAACAGGAGATGGGACTAGAAGAGCACTCAAGTCTCTCTCTGTGGTTTTTTGTTTGGGGTTTTTTTTTTGTTGAGCCAGACATTCAGCAGAAGCCATTATGCCTTCCCCAGAAGACACATGCAACAGTTAAGTTCAGTGCTCCAGAGCTGGGACCAGCCCCTGCTCTCCCCGCTAGGACCAGGTATCACTGCTCTGAGAGGCTCTGGTTCCCAACAGCAAGTTGGAACCCACAGCATGACTGGGGACCTGCAGAGTCCTCCACTCACACATCCACACACAGGCTACAGCAGCCCTTCTGGCGAGTTAATCAAAGTAGCTATGGCAGGGGACTCAGAGTCAGATGGGCTCTGTGAGGACATGGTGTTAGATTAGTCACCTCACCAATCTCTGCCTCAGTATCCCCAAGTGTGAATTAGTTTTTGGCACCCACAAGTTAAGAGGGCAGCAGCTTCAGAAGAACTGTATGTTAGACAGACAGATCGATATTTCATTTTAAAGAACAGTTTCTATTCTACTACACTTGTGCTGATTTGAAAGAAAACAGACTGTTGCAGTATTTTTTGACTAAAAACCTGTAGAAGAAATTGTTACAGTCTTTTACAACCAGAATCTGGAAGGGTGTCCCATTGTAATATTTTCAAAGAGAAGTTGTGCATGCAGTATGTATGTGCATATGGTGTTTATGAATTGTTTTTTAACTTTAGATATTTTATTCATTTTTCCACATGGTACAAGTAGAACACACATCTTTGTTGGACAGACACCAACACAGTAACATAGCTTTAGATTTCAGGCACTCAAGACTCAGTGGGACAATAGGCTACTCTATCTTCATGCCAGGACATCACGTCCTGAAATTAGGATGCATGCCATCAGGCAGTTAATATCTCACTGAAGATACTCAGCCCTCAATACATTCAGTTATACTAAATGAAGGAAACTGTAACCACTTCCAGTTATTTCATAGAGAGATAAGGACCATGAGAACTTTGTGTCTTGGCATACAACATCCTATTTTGATTTCACTGTACTGTGGGATCTGCTGTTACCCACAGTTTGTGGACTTCATTTTTTTCTTACTTGGAGCATGCACATAGCCAGCATAGTAACTTCAGTCATAACAAGGTTCAGAAGTCCCTAAAGCAAAGGGAAGGGGGTAAGGAATGGCACAAAAAGACCTGGCTAGAGTTTCTCAGGACAGCAGCAGAAAGAGCACAGATGCTACTGATCCCTGCATCCCTACCCCCAGAGCCAGCAACGTGGAGTTCAAAATTCACTTCTCCTATTTGCACTGTGTGCATGTGCCTGAGCTGCTCTTGCAGATTCATGGAGAACACTGAAAGGATATCCTCCACGGTAACTGCCTATCCAGACTCATCAGTGCTCAAAGTCAGACGAAATGCAAGTGTGAACAGCTTACCTCCACACCAGAAAAGTCTGCCCTGTTACTACAGACTGCCATGTCTGACAACTGTATAAACCTTGCTTATTTAATTTCAAAGCTGCTGTTTCCCTTAAGCTGTACCACGGCCTCAGGAATCACAAGATGGTGGCATTTAAGAAGTAGAGGCAATGATTTAATTGCTTTTCCAGGAAAATCTGGGTCCAAGAGCAAAATAAAGTTTCCTTTACAAAGAATGGAAATACTAATATTATAACTGAATGCTTTTTGTAATTTAACATTGTGAACCATCATTCTGTTAAATGAAATGTAAGAAGGGGCAAACCAGTTCAGAGAAAATACATAAATATTAATTCTGTTCCCACTGGTAATTTAACACCTATCTGGTACCCCAAGGTCTTGAAAACACTGAGTACAAAAAATAGTTCTTTCCTACTATCTGGAAAAAAGATGAGGATAAGGGAAATTAAACATTTACAGGAACTTGAGATGCACTGGTTTGCAGATAGGCAAACTAAAATGTCTATGCTGGGTACCTATGGCACACAAAACAAATGATTCTTATCTATTGTCCTACTGAAAGTTTCTTCCTGTGTCTGGCTTAAATTTGAGGTTTCTTGACAAGCTCTAATGAATGGTTAACCTTGCTTTCCTGATAAAAAGCAAATGCTCCCTGACTTCAATCTTTTCTTGAAACAAGTCCATATGGATGAAATATACAAACTTCTGTCAATGCGACTGCTGCCTGCACATTATTTAAATTCTAGAATAAAAAGGAGGGATTTTTTTTCTCTGCTCAGGCGTAGCAGGTCCCACCACGGGGAAGTTCAGCCCTGCTCTCCCAGGCACAGACCTGGGGCAGTGCCAAGCCCTCTCCCCTCACCATCCCCTCTCCTGCTCCCCCAGCAGCGGCGCTGCCCCGGGGCTGCGGGCAGCAATTCCAGCAAGGCGGGGAATAAACAGGAGATGTGCCGTAGCCTGTGGGTCGCAGGTGGCACAGAGCATTTATCTTCACACGTGCCTCGGTGCGTATCTGCAGCTTAGGAGTGGGAAAGGTCAGGTATGTCAGCTATGATGGCCACAAACAGCCTCACCAGCAGGCACGGGTGCATTCGCCTCTCGCTGCTCACAGCCGGCGGGTGCCTCCGCAGCTGGAGCGGAGCACCGGCTGTCCCCGAGCATCTCCCACCTTGGCTTGGGGCTCCCTCTCCTTCCCCTGCCTGCTGGGAACGCGTGGCTGACAGAGAGGGTGGCAGACAACGCCAGCATTTTGGAAACGCTCTCTTCTGAAGCCACGGAAGAGATTTATTATTTATAGGCAGAGGGATGAAAACATGAAGTACGTACATGGGGGCCCGTGGGGGGAGGGCCAGTTGCTGCCAGGCAGTAATTTCACTCTGAAGTTCCTATGACTTAAATAGCCACTTGAGCTCTGCTCTTGCAGTTTATGATGTCAATAGAACCCCTAAATGAAATTACAGCCTTCCGATACGCAGCGGGGTAGCTTTTCTTCACTGTGTAATATACACGGCCAGAAGAAATTGCACTATACGCAGAGTTTCACTAAAGAAGAGTTTATCATAAGAATGTTCCCACTAAAATATGATTAGGCTTCTTGTTTGCCGGATAACACTTCTAATGAATCAGGGTATGCGTGATAGTCATGTTTTGTGAACGCAGACATATACCCTGAGGTGAACTGGGCACTCCACCACCTCCAAGAACCAGCTATTTCAGTTCCACCATAATTTGCACCTGCTTTGTTTTGCCAGCAGCACAGACCCATGCTAGCTCTGGAACTCGAACTTGAAGCTTGCAAAGATGAAAAAACAAGCAAGGCAGCAATGGGGGGATCTACATGCTGTATTTACAGGCACTTTTATTTTTTAAGCATGCCTGAGCCTGGCTAAACCTGCTAGGGCAGGGGGAAAAAAAAATCCACTTTTCAGATGGGTAAGGGAGAAATAGACAGAGGTACAGATCATAATGATGTATCTGGGATACATATTCAGGTCTCTTAAAGCCTATTCCATTTCTCTCCATTCTCTTTATGTTACCCATACATTCCCCTTCTCAGCCCAGGACAGGAAGAAAACCCCTTCACCTTACCGTTCATGAACCTTGCTATTTCTTCATCCCTGAGCTGAGGACAGACCGCAGCTGATAACTAGAGATCTGTGCTTAGTGGCTGCTTTACCTCAGTAACTTGCAATCCCTTTGACTTTCCTAACTTTCCTTGTCATATGACTTAATTCAAAATCAAGTTTCACTTTCTTNGGCGGGTGCCTCCGCAGCTGGAGCGGAGCACCGGCTGTCCCCGAGCATCTCCCACCTTGGCTTGGGGCTCCCTCTCCTTCCCCTGCCTGCTGGGAACGCGTGGCTGACAGAGAGGGTGGCAGACAACGCCAGCATTTTGGAAACGCTCTCTTCTGAAGCCACGGAAGAGATTTATTATTTATAGGCAGAGGGATGAAAACATGAAGTACGTACATGGGGGCCCGTGGGGGGAGGGCCAGTTGCTGCCAGGCAGTAATTTCACTCTGAAGTTCCTATGACTTAAATAGCCACTTGAGCTCTGCTCTTGCAGTTTATGATGTCAATAGAACCCCTAAATGAAATTACAGCCTTCCGATACGCAGCGGGGTAGCTTTTCTTCACTGTGTAATATACACGGCCAGAAGAAATTGCACTATACGCAGAGTTTCACTAAAGAAGAGTTTATCATAAGAATGTTCCCACTAAAATATGATTAGGCTTCTTGTTTGCCGGATAACACTTCTAATGAATCAGGGTATGCGTGATAGTCATGTTTTGTGAACGCAGACATATACCCTGAGGTGAACTGGGCACTCCACCACCTCCAAGAACCAGCTATTTCAGTTCCACCATAATTTGCACCTGCTTTGTTTTGCCAGCAGCACAGACCCATGCTAGCTCTGGAACTCGAACTTGAAGCTTGCAAAGATGAAAAAACAAGCAAGGCAGCAATGGGGGGATCTACATGCTGTATTTACAGGCACTTTTATTTTTTAAGCATGCCTGAGCCTGGCTAAACCTGCTAGGGCAGGGGGAAAAAAAAATCCACTTTTCAGATGGGTAAGGGAGAAATAGACAGAGGTACAGATCATAATGATGTATCTGGGATACATATTCAGGTCTCTTAAAGCCTATTCCATTTCTCTCCATTCTCTTTATGTTACCCATACATTCCCCTTCTCAGCCCAGGACAGGAAGAAAACCCCTTCACCTTACCGTTCATGAACCTTGCTATTTCTTCATCCCTGAGCTGAGGACAGACCGCAGCTGATAACTAGAGATCTGTGCTTAGTGGCTGCTTTACCTCAGTAACTTGCAATCCCTTTGACTTTCCTAACTTTCCTTGTCATATGACTTAATTCAAAATCAAGTTTCACTTTCTTTTCTGAATTACAGGAAGGCAAATTAGTGCTGTTGCAATGTTGTTACCCAGGAAAACAAGCTGTTGTTCAACTTTTGGAAAAGAGAGGCTTACCATATAAAATAAGAAAACAAACTGAGAATACCTTAAAATGGGAAATGTACTCAAAACAAGGCAGTTGCTTTTATGTACTTTTATTGCAAAAATTGTCTCTGGATACTGCTTAAATTTTTGTACTTCTGAAGCATCCCAGTACCTACGAATCTGCCTACCTTTATCATTACATTTTCTGTGCTTTGTTCTTGTCTGATGCAGTTAACAGTCACAGAACAACAAGCATATCACGTCAAACAACTGTTTTGCGGAAAACAGTAGTTTTCATTCTACTACATAAATATATATTCTCTTCCCCAAAAGCATAAGCTGGTGGTTTGAACATGAGGGAAAGAATACCATTTTCTCCTTGCTTGCATCAGGCAAAGGAAGATAACTTTCCCACTTTATCTATGAGTAAAAGAGAGAGGTTTAACTTGGCAGTGCATGCAGAGCACTTTGAGATTACTAGTTGGAAGGGATGCTGTAACTAAAATGGCTACTGCTAGAAGCAAACAGTGCCTGCATAAAAGAATGATCATATGTATTAATTTTCTTTTTTTTTTAAAGCAACTATGATAAACTATCACACAGTAGCTAAAGAAGCTACTACTAATGAGACAATTTATCATCTTATCATCCTAAACTGTTTAAACAGACGGTTAGAATATGATTTGAAATTGCAGATTTTCACCCTAATGAATTTAGACCATAGACAAACCATTATAACCTTGGCCTACAGTCAATAAGCAGCTTACACCATAATAAGAAAGACTGACGATTTTTTCCACATTGCTATAAATAAATACCAGCAAAGACAAGTTCTTTTGCTACCAGAGAGACTTGGAGAATAAATAAATTAATTAAATAATTTAAACATGGAGACATTTAGAGCACACAGAGACTCTTAAAAAAGAGATTAAACATTGTTTTTCCTTCTTGGTGAAAGATGCCAGAGTGACAGCCCTTGACTTCAGTATATCCAGAGAACAAGTGTTATACAGGCAGAAGTTTGAAGTTTCAGACATTTAGCACTGTGCTTTGAGAACTTTCCATTTCAGAAGTACTTATGTCTTTCAGACTTACACTGCCTGGAGGGAGAAAGTAAATCAGAGATAAGCTTCAAAGATCAGACCCAAAAGTGTGTGTGGGCGTTCAGTATAGCCCATTCAGAGAAGAGAAAAAAAATCCATTATGTTTCTATCTGTGATGTGAACTGCCTGAAAGTTTGGGATGTTCTGATCTGTCAGCTGCTTTGAGTACACTGCAGAAAGGTGATGCAACAGCCAAGTTGGGATCTTANTTTATTGCAAAAATTGTCTCTGGATACTGCTTAAATTTTTGTACTTCTGAAGCATCCCAGTACCTACGAATCTGCCTACCTTTATCATTACATTTTCTGTGCTTTGTTCTTGTCTGATGCAGTTAACAGTCACAGAACAACAAGCATATCACGTCAAACAACTGTTTTGCAGAAAACAGTAGTTTTCATTCTACTACATAAATATATATTCTCTTCCCCAAAAGCATAAGCTGGTGGTTTGAACATGAGGGAAAGAATACCATTTTCTCCTTGCTTGCATCAGGCAAAGGAAGATAACTTTCCCACTTTATCTATGAGTAAAAGAGAGAGGTTTAACTTGGCAGTGCATGCAGAGCACTTTGAGATTACTAGTTGGAAGGGATGCTGTAACTAAAATGGCTACTGCTAGAAGCAAACAGTGCCTGCATAAAAGAATGATCGTATGTATTAATTTTCTTTTTTTTTTAAAGCAACTATGATAAACTATCACACAGTAGCTAAAGAAGCTACTACTAATGAGACAATTTATCATCTTATCATCCTAAACTGTTTAAACAGACGGTTAGAATATGATTTGAAATTGCAGATTTTCACCCTAATGATTTTAGACCATAGACAAACCATTATAACCTTGGCCTACAGTCAATAAGCAGCTTACACCATAATAAGAAAGACTGACGATTTTTTCCACATTGCTATAAATAAATACCAGCAAAGACAAGTTCTTTTGCTACCAGAGAGACTTGGAGAATAAATAAATTAATTAAATAATTTAAACATGGAGACATTTAGAGCACACAGAGACTCTTAAAAAAGAGATTAAACATTGTTTTTCCTTCTTGGTGAAAGATGCCAGAGTGACAGCCCTTGACTTCAGTATATCCAGAGAACAAGTGTTATACAGGCAGAAGTTTGAAGTTTCAGACATTTAGCACTGTGCTTTGAGAACTTTCCATTTCAGAAGTACTTATGTCTTTCAGACTTACACTGCCTGGAGGGAGAAAGTAAATCAGAGATAAGCTTCAAAGATCAGACCCAAAAGTGTGTGTGGGCGTTCAGTATAGCCCATTCAGAGAAGAGAAAAAAAATCCATTATGTTTCTATCTGTGATGTGAACTGCCTGAAAGTTTGGGATGTTCTGATCTGTCAGCTGCTTTGAGTACACTGCAGAAAGGTGATGCAACAGCCAAGTTGGGATCTTAACATCAATTTAGTCGAAAGCTGGGACCATTTGGATTGAGGCTTTGATGTATGTAAAGGTTATTTCTATGTGTATGTAAGACTCTTTACTGAAGGGATCAGCCAACTTAATTGCGGGTTTTGTTGAGAGCTGGTGATTTAGTTTAAGTTCAGAGAGAGGTCTGCAGCACCAGGGAATGAGGAGAAACAGCTAACCCTTGCTGCTCAGCACTGAAGAACGTCTGCGGTCAACTTAGGGGTTTGTACATGAAAAAAGAGGAGTTCACAGTTCTTTACGGTTCTAATGAAAAACCAGATGGAACTCCGAGGTTTTGTCCATCTTCCACTTAAAGTTTTCAGGCTTAGTCAAACTTCAGGCTGAAACTGAAGCATGGGGAGGGACTGACAACCCCACATGGATTGAAACCAACAAAAATATTTGCAAAAATTGCCAGGGAGTAAAGCCACCAAATCTTACATGACTTTACCTATTGGTGATAAAAAATAGTGAGTACCCTAGTACGGGTTGGACGTGACTTGACACTGAGCTCAGTTCTGAAGTCAATGTCAAAGCCTCCAAAAACTTCAGTGGAGGACTGCTCAGCATCAGCCTTTATGTACCATTCTCAGGAGTCAGAAGGGGAATGAAACCAGGCAAAAGGTGACTGGACTTCTCTGTATGTCACAGGTGACCAGGAGTAGTTGAAGAGGGGCTGCTTCCCTGGGTGTCACAGGGGCAAGCTTGTTGATACACCTGCTGAATAAATGCCACTCAAAGGCAAGACAAGGGTGAGAAGAATGCTGCCTAGTTAATATCCTGTGTGAGATATGTTGGTTCCATTAAGGAACTTGGTCTTTTGCCAGGGACATGTTTCAAAGAACAGGATAATAACTCAAAATACAAATATTTTGACTGCTACCCTCTGTTCCTTATATGCTTACTTTGTTAAAAGTAGAAAATGTTAGTCAAGAAATGATTCATTTCTTCAAGTCAGATAATATAGAAGATGATGAAGGATGAATGGAACAGCCCACGCATTGCCCTGGCCTTCTTAAGCATTACAGCAGAAAAATATTAACAGAAGTGATATGTTCAGCAGGGCAGGAGAGGACAAAAGGAGACAATCTGGGCCTGGAGCTAGAGGTGCTCATCCTACTCTTTTTTTCGCTGCCTTTCCCATGCAGCCGTGAGCAAATCACTGCAGCTTTCTAAGCCCTATCTTCCCTATCCAACAGCTGAAAATAATTCTAAGTACCTTGATGTTGGCTGAGACACCCAGTTCTTTGGCATCCAAGATTTTGTATATGAAGTTCTACAAAGTACATTTTTTTTCCTGATTCCCAGTTCCCCGTACAGACACAAACAGAAGGGAAGAGAGAGAGTTNCGCAGCCCCCCCCGCTCCGCCGAGCTCCCCGCACTCGGCTCGGCAGCCGCTGCGCTCCAAGCTTCATATTCCTTCTGTGCTTGTCGCTGATTCTGTTTTCATATTTAAAAAAAAAAAAAAAAAAAAAAAAAAAAAGAAAAAACAAACCAGAAAAAAAAAATAGCACCATNGTCTTTTGCCAGGGACATGTTTCAAAGAACAGGATAATAACTCAAAATACAAATATTTTGACTGCTACCCTCTGTTCCTTATATGCCTACTTTGTTAAAAGTAGAAAATGTTAGTCAAGAAATGATTCATTTCTTCAAGTCAGATAATATAGAAGATGATGAAGGATGAATGGAACAGCCCACGCATTGCCCTGGCCTTCTTAAGCATTACAGCAGAAAAATATTAACAGAAGTGATATGTTCAGCAGGGCAGGAGAGGACAAAAGGAGACAATCTGGGCCTGGAGCTAGAGGTGCTCATCCTACTCTTTTTTTCGCTGCCTTTCCCATGCAGCCGTGAGCAAATCACTGCAGCTTTCTAAGCCCTATCTTCCCTATCCAACAGCTGAAAATAATTCTAAGTACCTTGATGTTGGCTGAGACACCCAGTTCTTTGGCATCCAAGATTTTGTATATGAAGTTCTACAAAGTACATTTTTTTTCCTGATTCCCAGTTCCCCGTACAGACACAAACAGAAGGGAAGAGAGAGAGTTAAAAACGAGAAAAAAAAAAAAAATCCAACCTTTCCCGCTCCCTCAAATGGACCAGCAACCTATAAACCAACTACTTCTTCCTATTCCCAGAGGTGGCTTCCACAGAAGCATTTTCTTTTACTATGCATCCACTGTAGAGTTTCTTTTCTGCTTGGCTGGGCAATCAGGTATTCAGAGCATAATGTAAATGCTCAGAACACAGAGGCATGAAAACTTGCCAGACAGAAACTCCANAAAAAAAAGGCAAAACACAACAAAAAAAACCTTTATTTCCTGCTTCGCCGCGGCGGCCCCGAGAATAGAAGCCTTGACACATCAAATTCTGGGAGCTCACCACTCACCAGGGCTGTGGTTCCTGGTCCAAGCAGTGACGAAGGAGAATCACCTCACAGTCTCTGGAGAGTGGCAGGGCTTGGCTGCGAAGCGCGCCCTGCGCCGATGGGCTTTTTGAGTTCGCTCTGTTCCAGAGCGAGTGCCGAGGCAGAGAAATTAGGGAGGGGAGAGGGGGGAAGGAAAATCACTGGAGCCTCTTACGATCAAACTTCCACTAAGCAAGAGGAAATGTCTTATAAATAAACAACAGCAAGAGAAACAAAAAAATCCATCCCGTCCTGCCAGAGGAATGTACATTATTGTCTCTCGACGGAAAACTTTACACCACACCAGAAAGCAAGAAAGCAGCCATTTCTCCTGAAGCTACCCTCCCTTGGGTGGGGAGGAGGAGGGCAATGCAAACTT